>JAUUEB010425742.1:0-11988 GCA_032362205.1 Clione limacina
ATAATTTCATGTAAAGCGCATTGAGCAGGCCTGTAAGGCGTGGAAATGCGCTATATAAATGCCATGTATTATTATTAGATTGTGGTCCGGCGTTCAAGGATCTGAAGGTATGTTGGTGGTTTAATGTATTAAATTTAATACTCTGTTTACGATGTTGTACTTTCTTGTCATTATGTTATAATACCTCTTTGATGATGCAGATGACAAAAATGACTAGGACGAGCCTAAATCCGTGCAAAATTCATGCAAGGAAGAAGGTTATATAAGTCAGACTCGTTGTATAATTTAAATACAAGTAAAGTCATTACACTGAAGACGTTTAAAACATAATGTGCAACATTGGCTATGATATATCACGTAGAAACAACTCACCATGTGTAACGTGTTTAATTCTCAAACTATAGATGTAACATTTTATTAGCTCAAAGATTTTAACTTTGGTTAATTGACTGATCTTGCTTTAGCAAACGAATGATTAACAGTGACTTCTATCAAAATGATCATCGTGTATATAATAATTTTGTTTTGTTTGTCTTTGTACCTATCTTAAGTTCCGCTCATAAAAAGTCAGGGCAAACATCATCAAAATCAAGAAATATTAACGAGGAGAAAAGTTGCAAAGTGCTTTGAAAGATATACTCTAAACATCTCGTGAAGATTCAGCGTGAGTTATTATTTATCCAGCAATTGGTTAAAGTACTACTAACTGTTCTATGAAAGTTCATGCTACAATGTCAATATAAAAACAACAAAAAGACGCAGGAATACTTTAAGACAATAACACACACATACACTATTTCCTTCAATCCAATCCACATTCTTAGGCAACCCCTCACGTTATCAGAAATCACTTGGCAATACAGAGTTTAACTTAAGTTTCTAGGAAAGCTACATTTTTTTAATCCGGCATGTTAAAATAAATAACAAGGTGAAAAAAGATCACTGATTTGGACTAGCATGGTTTCGCAAAGCTGATATAAGGCAACTATAATGTAGAATCAAGCATTACTATATACTACTACTAAACTTTTTAATAAAACATGCATACACATTTTAATTAAAAAAAACACTTTTTACTGCAAGAAGTAAAGATACTTTTGTCACAATATGCCAAGTTAGATGTTTTTTTCAAGTAGAAAAAATAGGACCCCATACTTAGGTAGATACCTAAAATTCAATAATTGAGGCAGACTTAAAGAACAATTCACATTAATTGAATAAATAAATGTCGTCAAAATTCACAGAAATCGTTTCTATGAAGATTGGAGAAATCAGGATCTGATCATCCACTATTTTGAGTTTTGTTTCATTGTAATTCCACTATTTTTAATGCTTAATTCTAACCTATAAGACTAACCTTTGAAGGACACCCAAAAGGTTCACGCTATTTAATAAAAGAACTTATTTCCTCAACCAACATAAAATATACTTCATTTTAAAAATTGCCTGACAAGATCTTTTCAGTTTGTTTTGAATAATTTTTTGTTTGAAATCAATTACTCATTTTCATAATGTGACGAAAAAAGAATCCGTAACCTGGATTTGAACACCCAGCTTACTATCAGCTAAAACGTATAATCATCATCTTTCTCATCCACTATACTGCCCACTATACTGCCGAGGACATGACACTGGCACAAATGACACCGTGCTTTGCCTATTCTGATCACTCTTCAAGTTAATATCTCAATGTTAGTGTACTATAAAACACCTTTGTTATAGAAAAGAAATAATTTCTGCCTTTTAAAATGTCAATTAAACAAAGCCAATGGATATAATGGATGTTTTTTTTCCTTTACTTTTTTGCAGATGAAATAATTCATAATGGTCTCGTTCAGCTAAAAATTCGTAAAAATCGGTCGATATTTCACGAACAAGAACATAGATCGATACAGCATACAAAATGTCTGTTAAGAATGTGGTATTAGAATACAATTAGTCAACTTGTTTTGTTTAGCATTTTGATTCTTATGAGATACTATTTCACGGTCAGTAGAAAATATTGCCCTCGAGGCTACGCGTCTTGGCCACCATTTTATACTGACCGTGAACTATTATCTCATAGTAATCCCGATGCTAAACGAACGCGTCGAGTAAGTGTTGATTATAGTTTTGTAAATATCAGCATTGACAAGCAGAATCTGTATCAATACGATGAAAATAGTCCAGAAGTCGTGGGCCAACCTAGCAATTTCTGAGACAATTTTTCTTGTGATTCTTGTTCCTATGGGTTAAACATGTAGTTTACACGGCTACCATTATGTACTAATACAAATTGAAATTTCCAGCCATACGACTTTTGATAAAAACAAGCTAATTATACGTTAAGATAAACACGAATAGAAAAAAAATGAAATTCTTCATTTATTGTAATGTTTTGTATAACGCCTAGAACATAAGCTGCTAAAACGTCGAATGTCGCCTTTATACTAATAAACATAGAAAAATTGTCAATGTTACTGAGCAAGGGTAGTGACTTAGAAAATCTGTTATAATGCACTAATTTCTTTCAGTTGTGTATGCTTTGATCTAAAGCGTATTCATTGACTATTGTAAAACTATGGACCGACTGGACTTTTTGATACTGTTCCTGAAACTCCATAATAACAACAATATGACATAACAAAATTAATAAAACTAAAACTAATAAATGTAATATTCTTATTAACCTAAACGCTATAATCAATAAGGACACATAAGAAAATATGTGTTTGACACTATTAATTCCAAAAGTTGTACTTTTAAGTACAATGTCAAAAGTGGTGATTAGAAATGAAAATCACATAAAAACGTGATTTGACCTTAAGAATTAAATCAAAGTACCAAAAATGGGCTTGGCAGGTCAAAATTCTATTTACTTTATGTATTACAATTACGTCCAAGTCGAAGTATGCTGTTTGTATTTAAAACTACATATTTTTGGGTTGAAATTCTTATTTGTGTATAAATACATTTAAATGTAAATGATATTCAAAATACAACTTGACCTTAAATGAAAATTCCTTTATTTAATTGGCATAGAAAAAAGCTGTAAAATATTCCAATTTAAAAGCTTACACATAGCAATACATATTGAATAAGCATATTAACCCCAAATTACCTTGATCAATAACATCACCTTTAAACCAACATTTGACCCCAGAAAAGAAATCTTCATATCATAAACCAAAAAAGAGGTATCATACAGTTACATATTGAGATCTTTAGTTGTGAGGTAAACAGAAAATAGGCGACGGCCATCTACAATTTACGCTGTAACTAGATTTGCCCAAAGACGATTTTTGTTAAAACAACGTTTTATCACTTCTGGGACCCTTCTAAACAATAATCAACAAATAACAACTTGATCTAAAAAATTGCAAAGTTCAAATTCAGTTATATTAGGAAGACCGCTGGAATAATAACTTAATGCGTAAAAATGAAGAAAAAATGAGATGGGAAAATCAGAGGAAAACGCTACTTATTATCTTTATCCTATTTTTAGTTGCGGCTGTTAGCCATTTTACCCTCCAATGTGTAGGGATTAGCCATTTTACCCTCCAATGTGTAGGGATTAGATATGTCACGTGTTAGATATCAAGTTGGACATTTTCTGAACAATTAGGCATACTATGTTGTTTTACACAATATCTCTTTTCCTGGTCTTGTAATTGAACGTTCTTGCTGTTTCAGCTTAATCTGATTTGTATCTTCATTCTATGCACGTTATCATCTCCCGAACGTCTTTCACAGTGTTTGCTATGACTTCTTTTACTGCTATGACTTCTATGACTGCTGTGAATACTATGACTGATGTGACTGCTGTGACTGCTGTGACTGCTGTGACTGCTGTGAATACTATGACTGCTATGACTTCTATGACTGCTGTGAATACTGTGACTGCTGTGACTGCTGTGCCTGCTATGACTGCTATGACTGCTATGACTTATTTGACTTATTTGACTTATTTGACTACTGAATTGTCAACGAATATAATCCCTGTGGTAGCCCGATCCTATTTTCTACACATTTAATGGAATTGTATTGACTTCTCCTGAAATCAATTAAAACCTTTCTATTGACTTAGGCTAAGCTTCTAACAATGATTACCACATCGATTCAAAAGGCTCCAAGCTTCATGTCGACAGCGTATTTTGCCATGGTTAGTGAACTCCCCGTGAACGGGAATTTATCACTTATTACGCCGTAATGTGTACGATTTATAGTGCATTATTTGGCCCTGGTGCACTATGGTCTTACAGTTTCTAAAGTCAACACCAAAGCAATAACAACAAAATAGATCCTTTCGTTCTCTGGCTATTTACTCTAAACTACATGTAATAAGGTCCAACGTCTATTGGGAATTCTTATCTAAGCAATGTTACACATTGAAACGCTCCGATTGATTTCACGTATTTGGTAGGATTGAGAAGGAACAACTGGAATGATTTCCTTTGCTAAAAAAAGACTTTGTTTATCAAGATGAGAGGTTCAAAATAGATGGCAATAATAGTTTTTATAACCTATACTTGCAGCCATGGCGCCAGAAGGGGGATTAAGGGACCAGGGCTCCTTCTATAATTAGCTACCCCTGGTTACCCTGGAATAAAGCTGCTAATTATGCCATTGATTCAAACCTTTGAAACTTAATACCTTTGTTTTTACCTCATAATATTCTGGAAATTACGGATGTGCTTTTCTCATTAGTATGTCGACATTTCAGTGCAGAAAAGTAGAGTGCTAGAAATAGTCTGATGTCTGGAACATGAAACCATGATATGGGAAGCCACCCAGAAAGCAAAAGAGAACAAAACTATTATAGATGTAATATGGCTAAACCTGGGAAATGCATCAGGTTCTGTGTCTAGGATTTTGCATACTTCTTCTCGGGTATGATACTTATTGAGCGCGAACTGAATCATGTGGGGTAGTATGATAAATGACTTCCGTCTTGTTCACAATAATCACAAGATTACAGCACAATAAAAATGCGCTCGCCATAACTTAAAGATTCCACTCATGAGAACGCAGATAGAAGAAGTGGTTATATTTGCACGGCTTTTCTCATCATTCCTTCGTAAGATTAGTTTCCAAAAAGCACCATCTTAAGTAGTATCTATACTAATATTTTAGGGGACTAAACTCGGTCGAGGGGTGCATTCATTATCTAATGCTGACTAAACTTGCCGAGCGTCATTCTAGTGGAGCTATCTAATGTGTTATCGACTTGTCGTAGGTTACCGAGTTTGTATTTAAAAGGAATGTGCCCTACTATCACATTTAGAAACCGATCAATCAAAGTTCATGATATGCTTAAAAAATAAGGAGTGTTTAGATATTTACAGCCCGCATTGAAACCTGGTAAGAAATTCAATGTACTATTTTCAATAGGCAATGCTTAAGTAAACCTTGTACTTGAAGAGGCTATGAATAAAGGTCTCCAAGGATTAGAAATGACTGCAATAGCTCTCACAGTCGGAAGGTAAAAAAACGCCGTGACAGGGTGATCCAAGAAGTAAAGGATGGAGAGGACACCAAGAGTTACACATAATAAGAGCAATGTTCTCAGCAAGGGCAATGTACATGGTAAAAGGCATTACAAGGGTCACTTATATGTAATGAGGTGTGACCGACAGATGAGATTAAGCGTCATCATTAGATCCACATA
Organism: Clione limacina; assembly: GCA_032362205.1. Lineage (NCBI taxonomy): Eukaryota > Metazoa > Mollusca > Gastropoda > Pteropoda > Clionidae > Clione > Clione limacina. The sequence goes on from JAUUEB010425742.1 coordinate 5,648, forward strand.
CGAACTCCTACCGTAAAATATCGATCTTGTCATGTGGGTCAAAACAGATGACCAAACAGTCTACTGTGCAAGCAGAAAGGTTCAAATAATCCAAAAACAATGGCACATGATATCGGTTCATGAAGAGTTGATCTTGGAAATAGATGATACACATGTCGGCAGAGAATGATACTGAGAGCTTACAAAGCCAAATGAGGAGAATGTTTAACCCGAAAACACTACAAAGACAGCCATCACATTTATGACTGACGAGGTTATTAAGAACATTTATCAGAAACCATACCTAATGAGATGGTCTGAGACAGACGCCATTATCATCAAGATTTAACTTCCGTTCCTTACGAAAGCCGAATCAAGGACCAACGTAAATACGAGACGGGTAAATAAGAATATCGGGTGTAAGAATTTAGACGAAAAGGGTACAACACCACAGTGAAGTCGGCACTCGAACAGCAAGTTTCTAAACACTGCTTACTTTAATCTACAAGGCTGCACACTATAAAAAACGTGTATCAAATTACGCCAGGTTTCGAATCAATCTAATCCTGAACTACTCATTGGACTATAAATTTATACAATATTTTTAAAGGCAGACTTCATAGACTAAACACTTCTGTGAACTACTCTAGATTTGAACAATTATATAAAACTCATTTTGACAATTGTTTGGACCTCATTCATAATCTGTAAGTAACTTTGGAATTTTAAAGATTGCACAAGCTGTAGTTCATTTCCATTTTTCTGGTTCTCCCTAATTAGGTTAAAAATAGTGTGAAGTGCCCTGAATTATCTCTATGTATTTTAAATTTTCTAAAATGTCCCTGGGGTGGATGCAAAAAAGTGAACTCCCTGTAAATCGTTGGGCCCACTTTGGTTTCTCTGCTCAAATATTCTGGAACCGGTAACACGGAATCATATCATCATCGGTTCTTACGAATATACCTTTTTCAGGTATAATTGGAATATGAAATGAACACATCACTATAAGGCGTCAAGATGCGCAACAATATATCCTCTCTAAACTTATAATTGTATTCAATTTAAGAAGTTCTTTATTTATCTGAACTTGATTGACTTACATTTTCCGGAAAACATCTTAAAGAACATTTTGTTGAAAGTGTCAAAATCATTCAAAAATTGTCAGCAATTTATATTTTTCAATAATGATAATAAATAGAAAGGCTTGCCACAATCTTAGAGGCGATCACATATACGACATTTTGTTAACGCTATTCCCTTAATCATTTTTAATCAAATGTTTGTACTCTTGTAAGTTTTTGTTTATATCCGTCTAAAAAGTTTTTTCTTCTTTCTTTTAAAGATAGCATTTTATTTCTTCTTTTGTTGTCTTAAAGTAGAGCATATCATTCTTTTCTAAATAATCAAATCTTGAACACACCAAGAGGATATGAGTCAGTCAGTAACCCCACCCAATTCAAGATCCAATCCGTCACCTCATTACAGGATCCAATCCCTCGCGTCAAAACACCTTGCATGACTTCACATACCGCTAGACTCTACAGTTTCACTATCAAGGACGGGAGTCATTTCAAAGTAGTATCGACCACTTGGGAACAAGACTGACTCAATTATCATAAGGCCCGACATTGATATGTAGTTGTAGACGACCTTCATGTTGCTCTAGAAGAGTTTAATATCCGAGCAACGTGGGTTACGAAGTGACAGGCTTCTGATATCCTTTACATCATAAACCGTATCGTGTGTTTATTTGTGTGTACATATATTATGTAAGCAGTATTAAAGAACCCACAAGTTTGACTCAATCGACACAAATATTTCGTATGATGTTTGAATACAAATATGGAGACGTAATTAAGGATTCTGGTGAAGTTCAAACATTTTAAGATTTTTTTTTTCATATTTAATATAATTTGTATGACGTCATCGATCAAAATCCCTCACTATAATGCTAGGACGCTGTTGTATATGTTCATATTGGGAACACTGAAAAGTCAGGGAGACTTGGGTCACAGTTAAATCCCATATTTGTATCCCCATGTCGTAAAAGACAGGTCGGTTGGCATTGTTTGAATGATATTAAATATGTTATTTGTTGAATAGTATTCAACCAACATTTAATAAGAAATGTTTCTTTTGTTATAAATCCCTATTTCGTTGTACGCAAGAAAAGGCAAGTTCTATCACTTGCTGATATAACTAAAACGTATGTTCAAAATATTAATAAGAAATATAAAAAAGTTTTTGTAACAATCCTTTAGCATACCACAAAATAACAAATGTAGATTTAAAAAAAAAATCATTTCTCAACATATGTCTATACAGCCAACCCGTTTAAGAGGTGTTTCAAAAGACCATTAAGTAACACATTCAACCAGACATACACATAAATAACATACATACTCTTGCCTGTTAATTAATGAGCAAATAGCGGTGGTAGTTGCTTGAACAGGTAACATGTTATTTATAAACCAACATACCAAGAACGAAGTGTTGCAAAAGAGATACCATATATTAAATTACTGTAATTAATCCGGTGAGTATAACAGATAGTATTGCACTCTGTTGCATTGCGCTTGAAGTATTCTCAACGTTTATACAATTGCTGTGGTAGGCATGTGTGGCAGTGTGTCATGATGACGATAGCATAGATGATGTTGAAACAGCATGATAGCAACAAACGCAATTTACTACATATAAAGTGTGTTATCTTTGCAGAATTTGGGGGAGATTTTGGCTTTTGCAAATTTTAGATAATTTATAAACTGTTATAATTGGTATTTTCTAATGGGATATTGAATTTAGCTGCAATGCTAAGTCATTTTGCTATATAAGTTTGAAAAAAGAATACAAAAAAATGCGATGCCAAATATTGATCTATAACACAAAAGATCTCAATATATTAAACAAAATAAAGTAAAGGTAGAAAGAGAATATGTTACTAAGAAAGGAAAAAAACGTAAGACTATTTATAATATATTTACCTATAATATCGGCCTGATCCAATAATGAAATATTTTCTTAGACACACAAACACAGACACATAAAACAAAGTGTGCTCACTAATCCTCGTCTGAACAATATTACATGTTTAGTTAAGATCTGAGTTTGCCTTTAGAACAAATGGAGAAGAAACATTATTATTACGTGATAAAATCAATGTGTTGACTCTCTCTCTCTCTCTATCTTATAAAAACAATTAACGTGCTGGTTCATTGGCGATTTCAATGAGCATTATTACAACAGCTGTACTGAAGTGTGTTCAACTGATGTGAAACTTAACCCTTTAAACGTGTATCACATATTTCTCGGTGGCGTCAGGCAGTGTTGTGGTCGAGTAGAGTAGTATACTAATCGAGTAGTACTCAAGTAGTTTTTTCGCTACTTCTACTCTACTCAAGAAATTGCAAAATTCTTTGAGGACTACTCTAAGTGAGTAGGCTGTGTACACTACTCAAAGACCACTCTACTCGAGTAGTATTCGAGTAGTTGGGAAAGAAATCAACATATTTTGCGTACTATTCCTGATATATGTTTGATCAACTTTGATTATTTTTTATTACATTTTACTTTTTACACAATTTCTTAATACATTTTATCATTTTCTTCAATTTTATTACATGATAATGTGAATAATGCAGTAATCAATCAATTTTAAACCTTTGAATTTGTTAATTTAATGATTAATACTTTAAGTGACTACTCAAAGACTACTCGAGTAGAGTAGCTACTCTACTCAAGTACTTTGCCTTAGATTTGTATCGAGTAGCTACTCTACTCTACTCGAAAAGTTAAAAATGTCCAACTACTCTACTCTGTTCAAGTAGTGTACCGAACTACTCGACCACAACACTGTTCGTCACTAAGAATATGTGAGTGATGTTATATCGGTAAAAGGTGATACAACAAGTTGAACAAACTCAATGACCTAGAAAAGTATCTCGTAAGATTTCTGTGTGATTTTGTAAAGACGTTAAAACCAGAAACGAGATGTGTTAGCCATTATGAGGGCAATAATCGCGAACACATTCTCTCGTCAATAAAGCTGTTAATTAAGTGTACTTATTGTACCGGGTAACATTAGATCACTTCAATCGGTTTCTTGTTACAGGTTTGACTCCCAACGTTATCAGTGGGCGTGGCACCTACTATAATAGTTAGACATTTTGATAGAAATATTGAAGACTGTTTGGAGATGTTGAGAAATGTCATGAAAAGAAGAAAAAACATAGACATGAACATTTGGTAAAGAAACGTTTAGGATTATAAGAACAAGTGAATGTGTGTCAGAGAAAACATGAGGGAGAGAAAAACTTAAAAGAAGGAAATATGTGAAAAATGAAGAGCAAATAATGGAAAAAATGATAGAAAGAAAATGAACGGAAACACAAAGTAGAAAGAAATTAAGAGATCAGATTTGTGTTATTCAAATATAATGATATTGATTATCATAAAACCATGGATTATTAGCAATTTGTTGTCCTAGTACATTCCCATTTAAGCAAAACTCATTTCTACTCGCAATCCACCCAGGGTAATTATGAATACAGACTACAGACCTTGACAGAATCCTAGTGAAGCTCTTGCAATGTGAGGAAAGAGCCTAACATATACATAAAACTCGCGTACTTCGGATATCTAAGACTTCTAATCCTACAACTGACTATTGGACGAGCAATCAAGGACACATTACTCATCCACATTAAATGTGTAGATGTATAGAGAAATCAAGGTCACGTTACTCATACACATTAAAATGTAGATGTATAGAGAAATCAAGGGCACATTACTCATCCACATTAAATGTGTAGATGTATAGAGAAATCAAGGGCACATTACTCATCCACATTAAATGTGTAGATGTTTAGAGAAATCAAGGACACATTACTCATCCACATTAAATGTGTAGATATATAGAGAAATCAAGGACACATTACTCATACACATTAAAATGTAGATGTATACATTCTCGAAATAGTATCTTTAAGTAATCTTTCTTTAACTTGTATTTACGGGGTTTATTCTTAACTTCTGCATTTTCTTTCGTAAAAATTGGTCTTATTTTAAACTCCCCATAACCGAGTTTAATAAACATAGAATCAACGGCCTCTTGTAAGAGTCATAGACACATTTTTATATTTAACGTATTTTCTTTGTAATTACTTTGATTTGTGAACATTTATCGAGTTGAAAAGTATGTAACTTCCCCCAACATTCCCAAAAAAGTTTAAAAGTCTAGATATACGCCCCTGTATTCGCAAATATGCCTCAACAGTTTGAAGTAGAAAGTGTCATAAAGCCAATTACTCCATCAGATTCCAATGCCTAATAACGCCCATTCTCCAAACAGAATGAACAAAACACGCGCCATGCGCAATAAGTATTAGCGCTTTGCTCAAAATATCTCCATTTGAGGAAATCTGACTGTCTTTCTGTCTGTCTGTATGTATGTATGTCCGTCTGTCTGTCTGTCTGTCTGTCTGTCTGTCTGTCTGTCTGTCTGTCTGTCTGTCTGTCTGTCTGTCTGTCTGTATGTCTGTCTGTCTGTATGTCTGTATGTCTGTATGTCTGTCTGTCTGTCTGTCTGTCTGTTTGTCTGTTTGTAAATTTTTGTGTCCGTCTATATATATGTTTGTCTGTCTGTCTGTCTGTCTGCCTGTCAACAGTGTTTAAGTAGAACACATATAATCACGTGGTGTCATTGTATACCATGTGCTCTGTCGTCTGCCAATTTTCTTTTTTTCTTTTATCCCTTTACATTTTCCCCCTACTTTATTTAGAAAAACATATAAAATGAAATTAATTAATGAAAAACGAAATATTTTCATTTATATGAATTGCACTATTCTTAGTACATCTTTGGTATGCTTGTTATCATATGTTAAAAAAACCCAGCAAAATCCACTCATGGACTCTTGAGGAACTCGTGTAACATACAAACAAGTGAGCAAGCATACAATTCGACATATATTGTTGTAGAAAGACAGGGCTGCGTCGATCTTGTTCCCATTAATGCCTTCTTTGGTATTAAATATGACTATTTTAGTTTGTTCCCTATCATATCCTGACATTGTTAAAGTACTTTGATAGTAACACTGTTTTAGGACATCTTATGTAACGAAACCACAAGGGACTTAATAATCGATTTCCAGCAAAGACTTGGAGAGACAGAAGTTTAAGTTTGGCTTTGTGCACTAATTGTTACTAACCAACAGGGTACAAAAGATACAACCGAGCATGGTATACTATAAACAAAGTTCCATGTAATAATTTTTACAGTCGACTCTTTCTTACAATTGAAGTGCAATGGGCTATGAATCATATTTACCACTAGTGGCTTAGTACCCGGTCTTGCCCTGGAA
>JAUUEB010425853.1:0-11987 GCA_032362205.1 Clione limacina
AATATATGCATACCTGCATATTTACATACACATACATGCTATTACTACATACGTATATATTCACGTCACTACTGAATCAGTAATGTGTGTCACTTATTGCATGATAAATACACACACGCGCGCACACTTACGCGCACACACAAACGCACACACACACGCACACACACACACGCACACACACACACACACACACTAACCCTAACACTTAACGTAACATACATGCATGAATAAATATATGCATACCTGCATATTTACATACACATACATGCTATTACTACATACGTATATATTCACGTCACTACTGAATGAGTAATGCGTGTCACTTATTGCATGATAAATACTCACACACCACTTGCTCGCCGGAACATGTATTTCTGAATGTGCTATCATTACTATTACACATAAACTCAGAGATATTGCATCTTTGGAAATACTTTTGGGATTACAGAATAATAAATTACTATAAGTTCAATGATTAAGCCATATTTACCTTTGAAATATTGAAATTGAAGCTTTAAGCAGGAGCTTTGGACTGTCATCTGACGTTCTTCAGCTGAATGATGTTTAATAGCTTATCATATGACCTGATGAAGTTTGATTACATGACAAAGCAGCGGGTAACAGCTCTGGCTAAATACTAATTTACTAATTTGAAACAAATTTTTACTGGGAAATTTAACACCAAACACCTTTTTAATAAATAATGCCACTAACATGAATAACTATGCTCAAGAGATCTTCTTGTAGTACATCTTTGTATATGTAAAATATTTGTTTGACATTGCTGTGGAAGTGGTACTGCACAGAGTGGAGAAATGGACTGTCAGTAAATTATAATCCATAAATAAATATTTATATGTGTGATTGCAGCAAGGCTATAAAAAGCCTTGAAAAGACGTAAATCGTAAACGTGTGTGAAACATGCGTGTTGTTTTTCTGTACAAATCACGGATCAAACTGCATTTTTTTAAATCATTCTAATCTTTTACTTTGCTTCAAATGAATGATTTGATGCATTGTTTAAAATTTTGGATTTAATTGTAATTAAACCATTGTCTTTTTTGTTTCTATGTATGTTGGTGTTTGTTATTCAGTTGCAAAAGAAACTTGAAGATCCCTCAAAGATTTGATCGCACAAGTTATCATGTTTTTATCAGCGGCGTAACATGGCAGCTTTTTATCTAATTTTGCAAATACTATCAGCTTGGCAACACAAATTATTAAAACTAATTATTTTTAGGCTTTTGTGTATCAATATTTTTAGGAATAGCTTTGTTTGTTTTATTTTGTTCATTTGCTTTTAGCTTAAACAAGATCATCTTTGGTTTGTAGACTGAATTAATATTAGTAAATTGCTTTAAAATCATCTTTTTTGTTGAACACTTCTGTGCATCCCTCGCCAAGAGGGTGGTCGCTATCTGTCTTTGTAGGGGGATCCATGGCACCCCCCAAAAAAACAAATTGAAAGATAAGTTGTAAATGGTGCAAATCTAGAGCACCCACTAAATGTTAGCATAGTGTGGACTGCCACAAACAATTTAAATGAAGAAAAATATTGTGCAATTTTAAACATCTCACATTATTTTCCAAATATGTAATTGTCACATGATGTCCATAGCGAGTAGAATGTCAATTAACCTCCGTATTATAGGTCAAACTTAAAGTTTATTCATATAAAAAAAAAGTTTCCTGCGCATGATTTACGATCAGTAAGCACAATTGCTTGAACCAGGCAGTTATTTCTGAAAGCGAGAGTGGTTTGTCCAAGCTCTACGCCCTTTCCCTCTGATGGTATTCAAAGACCGAATTCAGTGTAACAACATGTGTCAATAAGGCAAAGGTCAGAGAAGTGGTAGTGATGGCCTAAATTAACATGTTTTTCAGGACTAAATCTCAACATGACAAATCCTAAACTAAAACATGCAGTTGCGCAACTCATGAATCGAACCCGGGATAATCTGCATAGTAAGCAGAATCGCTTCGTACTGAGCTATAGAGCCCTCCATTTGGAAACACATCAATTGAGTTAATTCATATATCCTCCATTATATTAGACACAAATACAACTGCAAATAATTTCTTTATAATGACAGAGAGGGAAGTTTTCTAACTTTTTTTTCTCTTCAACCTTTTTACCTTCCGTCAGATGGGGGAGGGGGGGGGACAATATGAAATGTTCACCCCCTAAATACTTACATGGTAACATGTACACAATTCTGTGTAGCAGATTTTTGCGGTAAAATGTTGTGATTTTTGCTTTCATAGAATGTTGTCTTTCAGAAATGTATCCTTGTTTCTTTTTGCTGTTTAGTTTTCTCTTTCTCAATCCTTTTTTGTTTTATCTGTCATTTTCTAGACTTACTTTTTAGTTCTTATAAAAGATGAATTCCGAAAAGTTATTTTAAGTAACCAAGTATCAAAGTTAATGAACACAATGACAGTTTTTGGTCTCTATATTTGTAGAATGTATTAAACAACATGGTATAAACTAGTATGCTCTATCATGGTGTTAAGGTAGTTATAGCTAAATAAAGTGCTATGATGGCCATTTATCATATATATGTTTACCCAATAAGTAGATACATTCATCTTTATTTTTGTTATATTTGTATCAAACTACTGCATTAAGGAGAGCCCAATGTATTCATTATGAAATGAGCTTTGATACAGTAATCCTCATGCCTTTGTTTAATCTCTTCATATTTGTCTCTGCAGATGGTGTTAACTCCTTTGTATGTACTACGTACACATTTGCCACGACCCCTTTACATCAACTTGGACTCAGCCATGATAAAGCAAGGCCAGGAGATGTCAGTTGGCAGTAGGGGTCGAGAGTTCCAGATTCACTGTGTGGGTGGGGACGTTAATCATCAGATGAGTTTCAGACTTGGGTGAGAGCATTGACTATTTTACAACAAAAACAATTTTACTCATTGACTCTTGTTGAAACGAGTGGCATTTTGTGACTCATTGACTCTTGTTGAAACGAGTGGCATTTTGTGACCATCTTGGTCACTTCCTCAGACTCATTTGTGTGTCGTTTCTAAAAGAGTCGTTGAGGTCAATTCATTTTGTTTAAAATCAACATGACTACAGATAATCTTCATTTGAGAATTGACGATTTTTGTTTGTTGTTAGTGAAAAGTCAGACAGAGCTTCCCTGATAGAAGAGACCTTATTACATCCTGCTTATAATGTTTAATGCCTTTACTTTATAAGATTTCCAGTTTGATTTGATTGTAACTTTTGTCTTAAACTCACACTCAGGCCAAACGTCCAGATGTCAAGTCCAGCTGTGGTCCTGTCCACGGGTCTCGTTGACCAACTGGAGCACAGTCAGGTTACACGACCGGACATAGAGGAGCTGTGTGAGCTAAGACAGGACACTACACACTGCCACTGGCCATATCTAGGCAACACCAATATGACTGATACATACATGTAAGTACTTTAAACACAATCTAACTCTCTTTGTCGCAAACTTTTTTTTTCCTTTGTTTTAAAATTGAATCAGAGGATGTCTTTTGCTTTTTGTCCCTATGTTCCCATTTTGTATGTCATGCTCAGAAATGATGTGCTGTTGAACCTTGTTAACCCACCAAGCTTTGACTAAAGTAAAATTGGCGCCTTTGCGAGACAGGCAGCTTAAGCAATTACAGAGTATCATCAGAAAGTACTTTCCTCCCACTCAATGACACCGGCTTGCACGTGTAATAGCTCTGAATAATAACTGAAACATCGTCTTTTTATTCACATAAAGTTACTCCTGCTTAACTTGTTGGCTTTAACCCTCAAACTACTGTGATGGTCTTGTTGTTTTTAACCCTTGAATTATTGCGGGCGGCTTAAACATATGTTTGACCATTGATTTATATAGTTGTGAACAATAGAAATAACTAGCGGTGGCAGCAAGAATACTTTTTAAACAGAGGGGTCTTTTTGGACAACAGACAAATCTGGCGGCTCATCGGGAGCGGCCTACCGAGGTTTGATTGTACAATAACACTCAACCTTTTATTTGCTTCAAGATTCAATTTCCCATTTCAATGTTGATTATCTCCAGTGAGGAACAAGCCTCAGCTTGTAACCAAACCTGCCATGGACCTGACCAGGAGTCTGAGGGTAGTATAGCTAAAGGTGCCTCCATGGATTCTGAAGACAATTTTGAACCTCAGCCTAGTATCAACCTCAATGTGCGTCTGTCAGAGTACATGCCAGGCTGTCGGACCCTATTGGTTGAAGTGTCACCAACTTGTCTCTTACATAATGCTTCACAGTTGGTCCTCATGTTGGTACCTAGCAACTCAGATCAGTCAATGCTTCTGAAACCTGGCCACACGGTGGCTCCACCTCTTGCTAAGGTCAGTGGCTGCTTGTATATCACCTAAGACATTAGATGTAAAGATCTTCATATTGCTTCTCATTGTGCATGACAACAGCGTTAAGAAGACATCCTTTCACTAGTGGTAAATCAGAACAAAGTATTACAGTTCCTAACTTCTAATAACATAGAAATAGAAAAATGAATAATGTTGACGTTCATATTGGTTCCTTTTACAAGCTCTTAGAGGATTTGGTACTTGATAACATTAGTGGCGCTATAGTTATCAATGATTGATCAAGTTAGATTATGGTAAGTCAAGGATCTCTTTATTCAGTGTCTTTGGTATTACCATGTTACATTGCTCATCAAATAATTGTACCAAAAAATTAGGAAAATTAGCTCCTCAGTATTTAAAAAAAACAGGTATTGATTGCTTAATTTGAATGATTATGAATTCTGTGATTGACTTTTTTTAATACTTTTGTCCCAGGATTTACAACTGTCTGTACACCTGGATACTGGTGACATTCAACTGAGAAATATTCCTATGTCAGGTCAGTGTTAATTTAATAAAGTATAGAATAGAAGTAACCTTCTTGTCCAAGTAATGTAACTCATGTGTCTTATAGCTATAACAATATATGCAGAGGATGAAGGAGGGTGTGAAATAAAAACATTGAATTAACCCTTGTTTTTGTGGGTGTTGGTTTCCTCAAATGTGTTGTAACGGTATTCTTATAAGACTATTTCATGTATCATCATTTCCATCGCTGTTTCCTCAGATGAAAGCATGGACTACAAGAGATACAACAAAGAGATTGGTCGTGTGTTGTTTATTGATGGTTATGTTCACATTTCCTTTGAACATCTTGACTCTAATGGTAGAGCTACTTTGGTGAGTTGTGCTTACAAGTTAAGGAATCTCATCTCTTAACCGTTTAAGCCTTTTTAGCTACTCTTCTATTAATTTTCAACCACCAAGGGATCCTCAATGTGTGAAGCTTCATATTATAATGGAGCTAAGGGTAAAACTTAAAATGCTATACAAATCTTTGATAACCCCTTTAGACAATCATTTTTTGACTCTTCATCAAGTGAGCATAAAATTAAAACAATTTAAAATCGTTAAACTGTTGCATTTCTAAACTTAGTGGAAAACACATTTTTCAGATAGTACTAGAGCCATGGTCTTCTTTGGTGGCCTTTTTGATGACGCAGTGTTATGAGTCACTGCAAGTTTGCCCTCTGTAGCACAATTTGTTTATTTATCTGTGATTAGCTCAGTCGGTAGAGCAAGAGACTCTTTATTTTAGGGTTGTGGGTTCACGCCTTGCGATAGGCAATATTTTGTGTTTTTTTTTTTACAAATTCTTATTTAGAGATGGCGAATTAATTCCATTCATAGTTTGTTTTATCAAATAAATATAGAAACATTTATTATGTTTTTCCTAGGTTCATTTGTGACAGGATTGCATCAGTCTTGCTTGAATTCTTTTTTAGCAATTCCATTATTTATCATATATTAATTTGTAGGTGCTGGGTCCATATTATTAGATGGTGTGTAACAAAAGAGTCAAGGGTTTATATGGATGATTATTGTTTTTGTTTTTTTCATAAAGTCAAAGTTTCTATACATTATGCACATGATCATTTTTTGTTTTACAAAATACCGTTCATAGAGAGGGAACTCTACTAATATTCACAAAATATACACGCTAGATCCTGTCTACTTAAAAAAGACAGGGACTTTTTGCTGGCCCTCTTCAATGAACCTCAGGCCAGTCATTGTTTGGGACCTACATCTCATATGACCTTCCTGTGCTGAAAAGGACTTTTAACAAATTTATATTTATATAGCTCCTTAATGATAAAGTTGAACAATTTTTTTAACTAATGAAGTATAATTTCTATGCTATTTTTTCTTAACTTTACATCCTCTACATTTTGTTATTATAGTTGATTAAGTGAACTGAACAGTGGCCTGCCATTTTGGAAAAGGGAATCTTTGAAATGTTTGATAAAGCCAAAGTTGACTTAGCTCAAGCTGTTAGTAGACAAAGGAAAAAAATACCAACAATTTACTAAAGCACCAAATCAAATTATTTTTTCAGGTGACCTTTTTGACAGTGACCTCTGAACTCCATCATGGCATCCGTGTCGTCTGCATCAGAGAAAGATTTGCCATGACCAATCAGAGTAGCTTGGGATTGACCTGTAAACTACTGGCCTTGCCTCTAGGTAGTCAACCTGTAAGATTGTCCCAACACGGCACTGTGACTCAGAATGTCTATGGCTGTCACGATAGAGGTCAACAGGGGTCAAGGTCAAGCCACAAAGAACCTCTCCCTCTCTTTGAGTGGTCTACAGTGAATGAAGATAAAAGTGAAGTGAAGCCGTCTGATGACAGTGAGACCAGTCTGGACGCAAAGATCTATGTCTATTACCTTGCCTTTAGTCTCATCAGTGACAAGGACACCAGGTGAGAATCTACACAATTTTCATAATCAGAGCTGAAAATGCTCCGCCTTTAAAAGTTGGGTTCCTACCATTTCATGTCCTTCAAAACAAAAATTATAAAAAACTAGATAAATTAGTACTTGTAGAGAGTACAACCACGACCATCAGAGAAAAGTAACAAAGAACATATATCAAACAACAAAGGGCCATAACTCTGTCAAAATATTTTTCAAAAAGTTGAGAAAAATATTTGAGTAGGTCCCTAGAAGAAAAGAGCCTGTGTACAATATTTCAGGGTCTAAGTCCCAACGATGTGTCCACTGCGTAAATAATGTACCTGAAAATGATAAAAAGGGATATAACTCTGTCAAAAATGTTTTGTTTTCAAAAATTTAGATTAGGGAACCACAAAATAAGCCTCTTTGCAAGATTTTCAGATTTCTATCTCTGACGATGAGACCACAATGTGTGTGCAAAAAATTAACAAAGACATATAGCAAAATACTCAAAGGGGCTATTACTCTGTCAAAAATTGGTTATTCAAAAAATTGAGAAAGCTGATTTTAGATATGGTCACTAGAAGAGCATCAGCATGTTTTTGCCAAATTAACAAAGAACATATTGCAAAAAAAACTCAATAAGGGCCACAACTCAGTAAATTTTTCACAAATATTTCTGGATTTAAATAGCAAAAATTATATACTTTGTCTATACCATCCTTCCAAAATAAAAGAGATCCGAGCAAAATGACTTAAGTTGCCTTGTGTGATTACAATTTTTTCAACAAAGTTAAGATTTTGGTGCATGAATGAACTTCACAGTAATTCCCAGTTCTTATGTTTATTGTTTTATTTGTTTCAGCTGTACACGGCAATGGAGCACACCTGTGCGTGTTGTGTGTAGTAAAGACTGTGTAAGGTCAACAACAAGTATACCTGACTTTGATTCTGATCAAGAAGAGACTAAATCAGGAAGTTCACTTGACACAAGCCGTGTTGCTATAACACATTCACTGTGTGTAACATGTGAGCAGGTCAACGGTGTGACACATGTGTTGGTCTCTGATGACATGGCACCTGTCTATGTAATAGAGAATCTCTGTTCTTTCCCACTTGAGTTTGGTCAAGGTTCTGATAAGGTCAGGGGTCAAGGTAAGCGTGAACACAAGTTTTTTTTACTGCTACAATTCTTTTATGGCTTCTATTTTATATATAAAGTGAACAAAGTGATATTGACTGAGTTTGTTGTAGATAATAATAATAATAATAAAAATAACAATAATAATAATAATGCATGAAATTTATATAGGGCATTTCCATCACTGCTCAATGCGATTTACATGTTTATTACCCCGACCGGCCTGGACGGAGAAACACACAAATATGAGTGGCCAAAAGTCCCACACCCCCATTGCCAATTCTTGATTAATTGTTGAAATGATACCATATTTGGCATATTTAATAATTCATATCTCTTATTACCTACTGCACTCATCTTATAGTGTCTATTCATATAATTTGTAAAATATAAGGAGTGAGAATCATTTTTTGTAGAGTTCTCAATTCTATAGACAAAAGTCTCTTAAGTTTTCTTCTTTTATTTTATAAGATAAATTGGGCCTTATGATATTGCTTTTTTCTGTTAATATAGAACTAAATTCCTCTCAATAGGAAAAATTAAACTGTTATGTATGGCTTTATGAGGCCTATATTGTAGTATACTTGTCAGATGCCATAGCAATATATATTTTGAGTCAATCGCGTTGTAAAACCTTACATAAATAAATAATTAAATAAGATATATTATATTTTTGCCCTGTGTTTTGTTTCTTCGGGTTATGGGATGCACCTTTAAAAGAAAGGAAGAATTATCAGACTTTATTAATCACTGTTCTTATGAAACACTTTGTCTTAGTGAATATCTGTGTGAATATTGCAAATACAATTTATAACTCTAATTTGATCAACAAAAACTTTGATAGTCATCCAAATGTATCCTTTAACTGCCATAGATTCAACCATCGTAGAACAATTGGAATTAGTGAGTGACCTGCCCCTGGCACCACCAAGTGGCTGGTGTCACTACACACCTCCTGCTATCAACACCAACTTCACCACTACAGATATGGGAAACTCCCTCAAGCTACGTTTCCGCGCAGTGAAAAATGACATATCTGAGGAGTTTAAAGAAAAAGGTGTGTATATTTGTTAAAACAGTTAAAAGAAAACTCTCATTCCACGTCCACAAATATATTGTTTAGTGGTATATTTTCTTGTCTGTTTGTTTTGTGGTTCGCTAAAAACTATTATTTCCCTTGAGTTGTTTGCTATATATTCTTTTTTACTAAATACTTTTCTCTGATGGTCATGGTTGTACTCTCTATGTGTACTTATTTTTCTAGTGGATAATTATCATTGTTATGAGGTATTTGCCAAGTTGAGTGGAGTGTGATCAGACGCCAGGTATACAGTATTTATTGTTGTTGGTATTACTGATGCAGTGACATTTCACTCTGGTTGACTAACTAAAACCTGTAAATAATCAAAGAATATCATTAAACGAGGGAAATTGTTTAAGTAAGGAGCATGTTTGTTTGACTGACTTCTACTCCTTCCTTTCTTCTCTTTCGCAATTATACTTCATAATGCTTTCATCTTCTATGTTTTGATGTAGATTCCACCTGCATACAATCTGTGTTGATATTTGCCGTATTGCAGAACTAATTTATAACTAAAATCTTATTTGTTTAGTTGAATGATAAAGGATTTAAATACACAATTTTGTATCTGTGTAGTAGTTATAATAGACTGGTCCTTATTTGCAGGGTTGGCGAGATTTTTTTTCAAATAAATCGATTTATGATTTATTTGATTTTATGATTTTTTTGATTTATTTTATTTTTATCAAAGTAAGGGAACAAAAAACTGATTGTTACATCAATTTGATATGGCACTTTTGATTTCTTAGTATACCTATAACTTTTTAATTGGGATAAAGCTGAAACTGTTGTTTTTACACACACACAAATTATGATAAATCATGGATTTGGTTTTCAAAAAATTAAAAATCTTCAAAATTATGTAAAAGTCAAATAAATCATGTTTTTTTTCCAATAAATCATTTGATTTAAATCAAAAAAATCATTTGATTTAAATCAAAAAAATCTCTTGATTTAAATCAAATCAACCCTACTTATTTGTGATATAGCATGATAGATTAATAATGTCTACAACCTTTTTCCTTTAAACAAAATTGGAAATCACAGGCATTGGTTTATTTTAACCTATGTTTTGATTTTCCAATACCCTGAGCTTCAAAAGTTTCATCTAAACCTCATAACCTGTACCTGAAATCCTTAGTATGAAATTTTAACCAAATACTGTTCCCATAAATATTTCAATTGATTTCACCTTTTTTTCTCTTCCCTTTCCCCTTCTCCTACCCCTCTATACAGATGTGACAGCATGGAGCTCTCCAGTCCAGGTCAGTGGCAGCTCGGATGCTTTCCTTCAGTTACCTGGCCTGTGTGACCTCAAGGTCTTGATTGAGACTGTTGGTAGTGTGACACACCTAGTGGTGCGCCCAGTTAGTAAAGCAGAGGTCACTGCCAAGGAAATTCGGACCCGTCTCACAGATCACCAATTGTCTCACAAGAGTCTGTCTGAAAAGTCTGTCCCAGCATTGAACAGTTCTACTTCTGGGCATAAGGCACAAGGGCTGCAAACACAGCACAATGAGCTACAGCATTCCAAACCACTAACAGCTTCTTCAACTTCAGAGGCAAAAAGTTTAACGCCTTCCAACTCCTCTGTACAATCGTCAGCCGATTCACAGGATAAAAACGTTTCAGTATCTCAAAAATCGGCCAAAGTCCTTTCTTCTGCGCCCAGGTACTCTGAACGGAGAAAAGTAAAGAGGAAAATGACTGAAAACTCGAGTAAGGTGAAGGTCACGGTCGGTGTCCTCTTCTCCTGGTTCTCAGTGTCACTTCAAGATGAAAGCAGACAAGACGTCCTGTCAGAACTTCTATGTTTACACCTACGTGACTTGTTTCTGTCCTCATTCCCAGTGACCCGTGGACCAACGTGCAGCAGCAGTGAGATCAGCTACTCAGTCAGTGCCAGCAGTATTCAGCTAGACAATCAGCAGTATGGAGTGGGTCAGTACGACTTTCCGGTTATCTTCATTCCACAGAAGATCTGGTCAGGACCAGGTCACGAAAGAGATGACCCTGGGTCACTGGTGTCCTCCTCTTCTTTCCTATCCTCTTGTATGGAGGAAGGCATGTCTGTCATTGAGCTTCAAGCAGTGCTAAAGTCAAGGTCGTTTCTCCATCTTCAAATTCTAACATTGTCTGACCCAGTGTGGGATCAATCAAGCATTGAAATGATGGAAGCTTCCTTACAACCGTTCTCTTTATATATAGATGACTCATTTGTGTATCGTATAGTAGAAGAATTGGATGGCTTTGCACCTAGTCGTCTGTTAATGTCACCAACATTGCCTCGTACAAACAATACCCAAGTTTTACAGAGATGTGTCCCTAAAATTGTCAAGGTGAACTCTTGTACCTTGAGTCGACCAGTAAGGATCCGTCAGTTGACCATTCAGCCAATCAAAGTGCTCCTCAGTGTCCATGCATCTCTCAAGCTTTTCCTGGCGTCTGATCACACCCCACTCAACATGGCCAAGTTTGAACGTATAGCCACCTTCACCACACCTCAGCAACTTGTACATGCCCTTACAATGCATTATGCATCGGCAGCCATTTTTAGGGCAGGTATGTAATTAAAATTAATCTTTCCTTATTTTTTATATTGAATATAGATTACATTTTTCATCCATAGATGCTATTTGAAGGTATATTTGATGGACACAGTATTTTTGTAAAACAACTTGACATACTTATCTTCTAGAATCCAGTGTAACATAATTATCTTTTCATGCATACAAGTTATTGGTTGATTTGGCATTATGGTGAAAAACACTAAAGTCATTTAGTTAGTTGGCAATAATCACTTTTCCCACAGTGCAACACTCAACAATAACCCTGAACTCTCAAAATATTAAGTCTTTATTTATCAAATTAACAGGAAATGAAGAAATGCCTGAATATTACATGAGCATGAAATACAAGCATAATTTATTGTAAAGATTCTAAAACACCTTTTCAACAAACAAAAACTTAGTTTTAATTCCTATGAAT
>JAUUEB010425964.1:0-11986 GCA_032362205.1 Clione limacina
GGGTGGTCACAGAGGTATGTAAGAACAGCGCACACAGGGTGGTCACAGAGGTATGTGAAGACAGACCACACAGTGTGGTTACAGAGGTATTTAAGGACAGCCCACACAGGGTGGTCACAGAGTTATGTGAGGACAGACCACACAGGGTGGCCACAGAGGTATGAAAGAACAGTCCACACAGGGTGGTCACAGAGGTATGTAAGACAGACCACACAGTGTGGTCACAGAGGTATGTGAGGACAGCCCACACAGGGTCGTCACAGAGGTATTTAAGGACAGCCAACACAGGGTGGTCACAGAGGTTTGTGAGGACAGCCCATACAGGGTGGTCACAGAGGTATGAATGGACAGCCCACACAGGGTGGTCACAGAGTTATGTAAGGACAGCCCACACAGTGTGGTCACAGAGGCATGTGAGGACAGCCCCCACAGAGTGGTCACAGAGTTATGTAAGGACAGCTACCACAGGGTGGTCACAGAGGTATGTAAGGACAGCCCACACAGGATGGTTATATAGGATAGTATTTATTACAGTTTCAGCTTTGAAATCAATATATACAGCTTCAAATTAAAAAAAACACAAACCTGAGTTTGATGGGATAACATTAAATTATAAATAGCTTTTTACATAGCAGAAGGTGTGTTGTCTAAGGCAAATATGTGCATCAACGAGCCAATATATGTTGTCAAAAGGTGTGCTGTCTTAGGCAAGTGTGTGTATCAAAGAGCCAATGTGTGTTGTCAGAAAGTGTGTAGTCTAAGGCAAGTGTGTGCATCAAAGAGCCAATGTGTGTTGTTAGAAGGTATGTAGTCTAAGGCAAGTGTGTGCATGAAAGTGCCAATATTTGTTTATGAATAATTTTACCTGGACCAGTCTTATGATTCTGACTTTTTTTTAAATTTATTTTATCTCTAATATTTTTTGTTACATTATTTTGTAAACAATAAAATCAAAATCAATCTACTCAGTTTTAATACAAAAAATCTTTCCTCTCTTGAAAAGAGAGATTCAAACTGTTATAAAAAATTCATATCATAATTCTATGAAAATCAAAAAAATCTCAAAATATTGTTAAAAACTTATGCAAAAATTAAAAAAATAAATTTGTAATAAAATCTAACTTTGGAAATAAAAAAATATTAAAATAATATCTGGAGGTAAACAAGAAATATAAATGAATTAATCTTAAACCATCAGCAATTAGCAGATACAACATTGATCAACAAGTCTATTAAGTATTTATGTATGTAAATATGGCGTTGAGTATGGCAGTCAACCCTTCTACTCTGTTTGCTCTGCCAGCAAAGCCTTGAATCCACGTATTACCACCAGACTCTGGAACACATTCAGGCCCAAAGAACTTTTGATTCTAGTGTAAAATCGATCAGGATCCCGAAAGTGTTCAAATGCAATTCTCTGAAGTCCTCTCCCGTCAAGGTTACTCAGCCTGAAACAGAAAGTTCAAGGTTACTCAATTTGAAAAAGAAAGGTCAAGGTTATTCAGTCTGAAACAGAAAGGTCAAGGTTACTCAATTTGAAAAAGAAAGGAGCCAGAATGTGCGTCATTTGTACATATTAAAAAAGACTATAATATGTAACTTAATAGAATTCTTTGAGACTTAGTAAGCTGATGATGTATTGGCTTTACCTGCTTGATTTTTGTTGTTAAAAGATGATGTTAAATCTAAGACCTAAACACATACTACAGTAGATAGTAGATAGTGTTCAACAACCATGCTGCCAGGAAACCTATAGTAAACCGCCTTGACCTTAACCTAGCGCTCAACCGGAATGCCTGGAGGGCGACAGAACGGCGGGGACGACCGCCCTTCCTACCTTTTGTTTTTTACTCTTTAGAGTCATAGGCTGGAAACAGTCTAACTCATGCAGCATGAACAAAAATAGACTTTAAATGATGATGAAACAAATATAAAGTAGATATAGTGTTCAATGAACATTCCTTCAACAAAAATTTCTTTTTGTTTTGACTATCAATAATCAATTCATCCTTTAATAAACAAAAGTAAAATCTTTTCTGTTAAATGAACAAAAAATCTTGCCAGTTTGAGTTAAAACAAAAAGTAAACCCTAAACAACACCAAAACGATTTCTTAAAAGTGAAAGAGCACACATTTCTTTTCATATGTGACTCCCTCTTTTTTACAATCAGTTCTCCCCAATAGCCTATTCATGTCACAGTGTACAAAAACAGCTGACAAAAGGGATACCCTTTAACCAACCAAATATTTGTTTGGAAACAATTGAATATCAATTTTTTTATCTTTTTAGAAAAACAAATTATTTCTAACATTTGCTCGTTCATTAAAGATTTCTTGTCTAAAACTATCATGCTTGGTTCTTGGCAAATACTGTATTCACCAACAAGGTCATAATTACAAGCACTACCCTAGAACTTCATTAGCTATCCTTGGCTGAATAAAAGGAAATAAAGAACAAAATATCAACAAAAGAATAAAATTAATCAAATAGACCAACATAAGTTAATCAGAATGACTTTCCAATACATAAAAATGTAATTGTTGACTTACTTTGGACAGACACAATCCAGTTTGTACTTTTTGAGCCATTCTTGTACATCTGTCTTGCTCCAAGATGCGATGGATACAAGCAGCTTGAGAACTCTGGGCTCCAGAGAAGTCGAGCCAGAGCCTGCTGACGATGGTGCAGGATCGTCGAGCATTGATAAATCAATAAAATCTTCTTCTTCTTCTTCTTCTGGCATATCCTCTGAGATACATATCATGTCCATCTCACTCTTTTCTTTCTTAACATTCCTTGGCTCTGTATGGAGAAGTGGACTGGCAGCATCTTGGCATTTTGATGGACCTGGAGTATTGCTGACAGGGGAAGATGGCGCTTTTTCACTTGATGTGGAAGCTAACACTGAAGTAGAGAGATTTGGAGATTGATGGGCTGGGACTGTTTGCAATTGAATTGTAGATCTTACTGATACTGAACTAGGAGTTGCACCACTGCTATTAGTGTTTGTTGATTCACTGCTCGGACATCTTGTAAGTATTTTGCTAGAAGTCACATGAGCAGGATGCCCTTGTCTTTTGGTAGGAAAAACTGGCTTACAGTCAGTTAAGCTTAAATTAGAATCACCAGAATTCCCTGTGGCAGCTTCTTCAACACTTTTTGTTTTAGCAATCACTGATAAAGGACTAGGAAAACTAGGAGTTGCATCACTGCTTGAAGTTTTTGTGGATGCACTGTATGAATGTCTTAAATATTGAGTGTATGAAGGTCTTATATATCCACTGGATGAAGGTCTTATATATCCACTGCTTGAACATGTTGTTACAGTATTGATGGAAGAAACACGAAAACGATGTTCATGCCTTTTGGTAGGAAAAACTGGCTTTCTGTCCAAGGAAACTGGTGATTTTTCACTTAATGTTGAAGTCAAATCAGCACTTGAGAGACTTGAAGAATCAGGAGCTGCGACTGTTGGTGATTGAATGGTAGACTCAGGTGAGACAGGTGAGACTGGTGAGACTGATACAGTGTAGCGAGTTGGGCCACTGCTACAAGTGTTTGGGGATTCATTGTATGTAGATCTTATACTGTCACTGCTTGAACACCTTGTTGGTGTGCTGCTAGAACTCTTTTCTTGCCTTTTGTTAGGAAAAACTGGCTTTGAGTCAGTTAGGCTTACACTGGAAGCACTATAACCCCTTAGGGCAGTTTGTACAAATAACTGAGCACTAGTTAGAATTGCAGACTTAGGAGCTGGGTCTGTTTGTGGTTGGATTGTGGATCTTACTGATACAGTGTTAGGAGGTGGGCCACTGCCAGAAGGGTTTGTGGTATCTCTATATTGAGGTCTTACATATCCACTGCTTAAACACCCTGCAAGTGTGTTATTAGAAGACATATGAGACATATTTTGTCTTTTGGTTGCAATAATTGGCTTACAGTCAGTTAGGCTTACATTAGAATCACCATTATTCCTTGAGGCAGCTTTTACAGTCAACTCAGAACTAGAGAGAGTTGAAGACTCAGGAGCTTGGGCTGTTTGTGATAGGCTTGTAGATATTACTGATACAGTGTAGGGAAGTGAGCTACTGCCAGAAGTGTTTGTGGATTCATTGCATGGTGGTCTTACAAAGTCACTTCTTGAACACTTTGTTAGTGTGCTGTTAGAAGGCATATGAGAAGGATTTTCTTGGCTTTTGTTGGTCTTTTCTGACTTTATGTTAGCTAAGCTAACACTCAAATCCTGAGAATTCCTTATTACATTTTGCGTAACCTCTCCCTCAACACTTTGTGTTCTAGCTAATACACCCCTTGATCCAGGAGTGGACTGAATTCCTTCTCCCTCAACACTTTGTGTTCTAGCAAGTACACTCCTTGATCCAGGAGTGGACTGAATTCCTTCTCCCTCAACACTTTGTGTTCTAGCAAATACACTCCTTGATCCAGGAGTGGACTGATTTCCACCTCCTTCATCAGTTGTTCTTTTTCCTTCCATAATAGTAGAAGCAATCTCCCTCACTTGTTTCACACGCTGTTTGATATATTTCAGCTGTTGTTCTGTTAACGTAATTGGCTTACCCCCATGCTGAGAGGAGTTCACTTGAACGCTGCCTGGACTAGAAAGAACATTTTCTTTCCTTACTACTTGTGCACTAATTTTTACTTGTTCACTACTTTTTGGACCCTGAACCATACTACTTCCAGGTGAGTCAGATATATCGTTATTCTTGGATGCAACCTCAGAATACACACGCTGTTTTATATATTCAAGCTGTTGTTCGGTCAAAGTGATGGACTTACTCGTATGCTGAGAGGGGTTCCCTTGCCCATGCTGAGAGGGGTTCCCTTCGGCACTGCATGAACTGGAAATAAGATCTTTCCTTACTTCTTGTGAAGTACTTTTTGGTTCCTGAACCATACTACTAACAGGGGAGTCAGATATATCTTTTATCTTAGATACAACCTCAGAACGGACACGTTTTCTGATATATTCAAGCTGTTTCTCTGTCAAAGTGATGGACTTCCCTCCATGCTGAGAGGAGTTGACTTGAACACTGCCTGGACTGAGAAGAAGATCCTTTGGATCAGAAGCATGCAAATCAGTGACAACTTGAATGGGAGACTTAAAAGGCACAGCCATCGAATGACTCAAAGTAGCAGACGCAGCTGGTTTAGCTGCAGTAGAACCTCCACCAGGTATTGATGGCACTTGAGAGAAGAATGAAGTTCTCTTTTGCAACAAAGCATGAACCTTTTCAACTGAAGCCAGATTTTGATTATTGCTTGTTTGTGTCTGAGTTATTTGACTATTGTATGCCTGGGCTGTGGGGATATTGGGTACCTGGGCTAATGTTGTGGCAACAGTGGTGGAAGAGAACTGTTTCTGACAATCGTCCTCATCCTCATCAAGAGACAGATCAATAGGTTCCCTCAGATGGAGAGTTTTTACTGGTTTTTCATCTTTGATGGTTGCTTCCTCTTTAGGCCCATAGATGCTAGAAGTTTGATCTCCCCCAGTTTGGGGCTGTGCCACTGAGACTCCGTAGCTCTTATCTACATCAGTGTGCGGCGCTGTCACAGATACTGTGTAGTGCCCTGTCACAGGTAGGTACAGGTCCTCAGACACTTCTGAATTTGTTGCAGACGATGTGTGCCAAGCAAAAAGATTACGATCTTGTGTCGACTTCGTAGGGGCTGATTGTTTTACATCTTCACGTAGGCATCTTTCTTCTTGGAACCTCATTGGTGATGGGGCTTTTTGTGCTTTAGCATGTTGAGGTGAAGTGGTTGAGGAACATGAGACCTGTACAGCAGGGATATATGGAGATGAATTTGTAGTGACAGTGGTTCTTGCTGCTACATCTACACAAGATTGTGAATGGCTGATGGTGTTTGTCATGTTGGACATCAATAAAGCTTTACACTTGACAACTGAATCTAAAAACGAGGCCAATGTTGTGGAGCCTCTTTTTGAAACAAAATCTTGTGAGGTACAATCAGAATTTGCTGAGCATATCCCTTGCTTGTACTGGTTTTTGTTGGTATTCTCTGGAATCATACTTAGTGGTGATGCATCTGATATTAGGGGGGCTCGTTGAACGTTAACAATGTTCTGTTGTGTTAAGCTGGCCTGGTTGTCTACACCGAACATTTCACTTTTGATATCTACAGCAGATGGTTTTGTTAGAACTTGAGAGTTGACCACCAATGGAGTGTTTGTCTTTTGACTTACATTTACAGTGGCAGGAGATAATGGTCTTTGGCAGACTGATACAGGAATAATAGATTTCCATATTTTAGGATTCATAGTTGTTATTACAGGAGGATTAAGTACATTTACTGCTGCTGCTCTATGTTGATACTGATGGCCAGTGTCTTGACATACTCTTTGTGGTGTGCTTGTTGTAGTCATGGGATTTCCAGAACAAACTATTGGCTGATGTACAACAGCCTCATTGACCCGTGGCTGATGTACATCAGTCTCATTCACACATGGCTGAGGTACCACAGTTTGGTGAAGACTTTGTCTTGAAGGTTCCAGTTTAATATTCATGTGAGTTGAAGGAGCAGGAGCCTGAGAGGTAGCAATTAATGATGTCATTGGTGTCTTATAACTTGTCACATTTCCAGAAGATGTTGGGGATTGTGATATTAAAAGAGGAATATTTGGTTGACTTACATTGGCACTTAACCGTCTGCATACTTCACTAGAATTAGATGGATAGGTGTCTGTTGTCATTTGATGGTTTTGCTTGACATTTTCTGAGCTAACTGCTTGTGGTGTGTTTGCTGCAGGAATAGGACTTAGCATATGTATCAATGGCGGTGGCTGCGGGATATTCCCACTATTTCTAGACATTGACATTGGCTGCGAGATATTCACACTATTTCTAGACATTGACGGTGGCTGCAAGATATTCCCACTATTTCTGGACATTGAAGATTCTTTTCTCAGATCCAAGGGAAGTAAAGGCACTTTGGATGCACTTTGACCTTTGGACCTTGTACTGTCTGGTTCTTGATTTAAAGACTCTTGTATTGCAGCTAACTGACGAGATATACTTTGACTATATGCAGTCACAGTATGGCTAGAAGCTTGACTATATGCAGACGAAGTATGGCTAGAAGCTTGGTTAAATGAGCTAATTATTTCCTTCTTAAAATGGACAGTGACTGGAGTTAACGAAGCCATTGCTTGATCAGTCCTCTGACTATTGGCTGCTGCAGTCTGAACACTTGAGCTGGATGAAAGATCGGCTGATGACATAAGTGACTTTGAACTTTTTTCCTTCTTAAAATGGACAGTGACTGGAGTTAACGAAGCCATTGCTGGACCAGTCCTCTGACTATTGGCTGATGCAGTCTGGACACTTAAACTGGATGAAAGATCGGCTGATGACATAAGTGACCTTGAACTTTGAATAGTGGCTTGCAACTCCTTTGTGTTCTGAGGGGAAGTATTACTAACAGGAAAGTTACTGAATTTAATAGGTAGACGCATTGGAAGTGTGGAGGTTGGGCTTGTCATACATTGCCCTTGTGCTGTTCTAGGAATACCACTTGCTGTTCTAGGAATACCACTTGCTGTTGGCTGTCTTAAAGCCATGTTAGGAGGACCAACTCTCATTTGCTGGGAAGGAGACGATATAGCAAAAGGATTGTTGTATCTATGGTAAAGTTCAAGAGACATTTCTGATGACATTGACACTTTTCTTACTGTTTGTGCCTCACCATGTGTAAGGGGAATGTTTTCTGTTAAAGAGGATAATGGCCTATCAAACAAAGTGAAGCTTTTAGTTGACCCTGAGCTCAAAATACGCCCATGCAATCTTGCTGACGGCACAGCAGAGGATCTTGGGGTCTCTTCCTGTGAGGGCGCATCAGATGGTCTTGGGGTCTGTCCCTGTGAGGGCACAGCAGAGAATCTTGGGGCCTGTCCCTGGATTGTTGCTGAGGGCACAGCAGAGGACCTTTGGGTCTGTCCCTGGATTCTAGCTGGGATGAAACCTCGTGGAACTGAAGCGTATGAAATTCCCTGGGTTTGAGGACATATTTGTCTGTAAGGCACATTAATATTTTTCAACGTGTTCTGTATTTGAAGCAGAGTATTGACATTGCATTGGGTACTTTGATTAGGACTTTTTAATTGCTGTGACATTCCTTCAATAGTAGTAAACCGAGATTGAGGAGATTGCTGGAGAGCAGCGGTGGACATTGATGTTGAAGGTCCAGTCACATTTAGTTGATGACCACCTTCTTGGAGACTGTTTACTGATACTTGAGGGTTTGATGATATAATAGTAGGTGACAGCAAGGTAGGGGACATCATATTTATTATCCCTCTTTGGATTTGAAGACCTTGATTCAGCTGGGATTGAGTTCTATTGTGATCTGCTGAGGACTGAGCTGAATTCATTAATGTCTGTAGGTTCAACAATTGAGCTGTTGCCATGGTGACTATAGGAACATTTACTAGGGTGTTTTGTGGCTTCTGACTTAAATTAAGCACAAGTCCTGTGTTGTGGTTAGCTTTAGCTGACTGAGGTGTCTTAATGGATGTTTGCTGGTTCAATAACTCATCTATTGAAGGGACATTCATATGTGCAGCCTGGAGATATTGACCCACATTCAAATCAGCTGACATGTGGTGGACAGTAGATGGTTGATGTGTTTTCTCATGATGCTTCTGATACAACTGAGGGTTCAATGACTGACAAGTGGTGGATGCTGATGATATTGGAAGTCTTTGATCTTGTTCAAAGATTGATTCATCAGGTTGATTTCTGTTGCTAACATAGTATCCATCACCGATATGAATAAGCGGAGAGTTACCTACTTTTGAGTGACTTACTTTTTCTGACTGTGGTGATAAAAGACCAGAGTGATGGGAAAGTGAACTTCTAGGACTTTTTGCTTGGGGGACTTTGTTTCCTAGCAGGCCAAAAGAGGAGTTTGGTAATGCATCAAGAGAGATGACGAATGGCTTGGAGGACACCTGGGTCTTTGATGCCTGTTTCATACGATCAACTTCTTGCCAGACGTTCAATTTTTGGGGCCTGGAAACTGAAGACTCAGATCCCTTGCTTTTATGAGCTGTTGCTTGTGGACTGTTGTTTTGGGTGAGATATTGGCTGAATGTTGCAATAGGCGAACCATGTTGCAATGGTGATTGGAGGTTTGTTTTGGCAGCAGGCAAGACATGCTGATTTGGTGTTGGTTGATGGTGTAAAATAACGGACGGTGTCCCGAGTTCCCATGGTGATGGCTGATCCATACTATCAGAAAAAGAGCTACCCTTCTTTGGTGTCAGTTGATTTACACTGGCAAAAGGAGAACTGTGCTGCCTAACTGTTGATTGGTTTATATTGGCAGAAGTAGAACCATACTGGCTTGGTGTCAGTTGACTTGTAACAACAGAAGAAGAACTATGCTGCATAGGTGTTGGTTGGTTAATACTGGCAGAAGGGGAACTATGTTGCCATGATGTTGGTTGGTTAATACTGGCAGAAGGGAAACTATGTTGCCGTGATGTTAGTTGGATTATACTAGCAGAAGAGGAACTATGTTGCTGTGATGTTGGTTGGTTAATAGTGGCAGAAGGGGAACTATGTTGCTGTGATGTTGGTTGGATTTTACTAGCAGAAGAGGAACTATGTTGCCGTGATGTTGGTTGGTTCATGCTAGCAGAAGAGGAACTATGTTGCCGTGATGTTGGTTGGTTCATGCTAGCAGAAGGGGAACTATGTTGCTGTGGTGTTGGTTGGTTTACACTGGCAGAAGGAGAACTATGTTGCCAAGGTAATTGCGGGTTCATACTGGCACAATGAGACCCATGATGCCATGGTAACCGTTCATTTAAACTAGCACAGGGTGACTGTTGATGTAAACTGGTAGAAGTAGAAGGTGAACCTTGCAGTACTTGTTGACTAGGTCTTGTTAGTGGTTTAGCTCTACTCACATCACCCATTGGATTTTTTGAAACTGCTTCCTGTGAGCCTGTCAACTGTTCTGAAATTGGAGGTGGCCCTTTATGAGTCGATAAAGACGCTTGTTGTACATGACCAACATTGGAGGGGCTTTGGAACAGATTTCTAACATGGTGCGGTGTTGGTTTTATGTGAGAGACTTGATGCATATCACAACTGCCCAGTGCATTACCAACAGCTGGGTCAAATCTTTCTTGTAGATTTTGGGATGGTTTCGGAAGTTCTTTTCCACACAACTCTGCCTGCTGGTTGGACTGGGTAGCTTCACATCCTGAGGAACTCACTTCATCAGATCCTAACACTGGCTTATTCTTATTATTGCCTTCCCCACTTGTTCCAGCCAATTTTTCAAGAGTCACAGGAGTTGCAGTTTGTCCAGTCTTCTTTCTTCCAACATAAGGAATTCTAACATCCTCTTCCGGGTGGTGATCTTCAAGGAGTTCAGCATAATTGATTATCTTCCTTTTTCGTTTTGAACGCCTGCCAGGTAAAGAGGTGTCGCTTTCTGAAGGTCTTTCAAGTAAACCGGTGCTTTTGTCAGAACCTCTACTGAGCAAAGGGGTGCTTCTGTCATAACCTCTGCTGAGCAAAGGGGTGCTGCTGTCCAAACCTCTGCTGAGCAATGGGGTGCTGCTGTGCGTGCTTTGGTCTAAACCTCTACTAGGCAAAGGGGTGCTGCTGTCCGAACCTCTGCTGAGCAAAAGGGTGCTGCTGTCAGAACCTCTGTTGAGCAAAGGGGTGTTTCTGTCAAAACCTTTACTGAGCAAAGAGGTGCTGATGTCAGAACCTCTGCTGTGCAACTGAGAGCTGCTGTCAGAACCTCTGCTGAGCAACTGAGAGCTGCTGAGCAACTGAGAGCTGCTGAGCAACTGAGAGCTGCTGAGCAAAGGGATGCTGCTGTCTGAATGCCTACTGATTGAAGTAGTTCCGCTGTCTGAACACCTGCCAAGCAACGGGGTGCTGCTGTCGGCATCAGCAATCACTGTCTCTCCAAACTTTGGTCCTCCCTTCGATCTGTACAATTTACTCCAATCTTTGTTTCTGGACTCAGACAGATTGTTATCAGAGTCAGTGGATGATGATGAGGAGACTTCTGCTTCAACATTGGAGCTTCTTTGTAAATGTGTAACACCAGGTTTAGCTTGGAATTTGACTGGTTGATATTGCTCATCAATTGGGCCTTCTAATGCATTGTTTTTCTTAACAGTAACATCTTTTGTGGCATTCCCTTCTTTGTGGTGTTTAGTATTCAACGCTTTATGCTTTGCTTTTGCAACAGTGTGTTCTTTGATCTTTTGCACAGATTTGTGGGATGGGCTGACCTTATCAGACTTCTTATCAACCTTTGACTCCTTAACTATTTTTAATCTATTTTTTGCTCTGAAATGCTTTGCCAAGTCTCCTTTCTTTTGAGGGCTATTTATGATAACACCAAATGAGGACTGGGATTCACAATCTCTTTTGGTGGGTGAGTTTTCAGAAGCTAAACGATTTAACAAGTCTTTCTGTCGTTGTCGTTCTCTCTGGCGTATACGAGACCTCTCAAGTGTTGCTCTCTTCTTCTCTACCTTTTCAGACTTCAACTGTTCAGCACGCCTTCGATTCTCCAACATCTGCTGTTGAGATGCAGAAGACCTGGGTGTTGCTTGTCGCAGTCCATGTGGATTCCTGCCATAGAGAGAGTGATCCCGCCACGATGAACTGTTATTTTTGGCTCCAGGCAAACCTGAAAGACAGAAAAAAAAAGATTTATTTAAAACATTTACAAAAAATATTTAGGCATGTTAGCTCAATAAAAGTGTAAAATTTAATTCTGTTATGAAGATAATCTACAGTCATGGGGGTTTGACCGCCGCCCCGCAATGGACAAATTTTCAAAGTTTAAATAAGTAGAAAGTGGCTATTGTGGTATGTAGTGATAGTGCTTAAACAATTTTGAGATTAGTAATAAATGGTTAACATTTTGAGCATTTGTATTTCCAATGGGGGGGGGGGGGGG
>JAUUEB010426075.1:0-11986 GCA_032362205.1 Clione limacina
ATCGGAGAGATTGTAGTTGATAGGTCATTTTTATCTTCCAAATTGTTCCCTCTGCAAAAATACGTCTCACACCGGCGACTTGCGGAATCTAATGATCACGCCTGCGCAGTAATCGGCCTCTCATGTGACCACTTTGACAGGAACTAGTATTTATAGAATACCTTTGGCCTACCTAAGAGCCATAAAAAACGACAACATTTTGTAAAATATAACAATTTACCTGCTTGAATTCACGGAACGGCACAAACTGGACAATATCCCGCTTGACTGATTCACCTGAGGGCGCTTTAAGAACACCATTATCCCCATCTAGCTCATTCATATCACTGAAATCAGCATTGCCTACACCAACAATGATCAGTGACATGGGCAATTTACTAGCAGCGACAATAGCTTGTCTTGTGTCTCCCATATCACTAAGAACTCCATCAGTGAGAAGCAAGAGGACATAATAGGCCTGGAGAAAGAAGGAACTTATACCTTATACATTCTAAGCATTAACATGGTTATTTGTCTAGTTTCTCTTTGTAACAATCTGCCAAATAGAACTGAGTAAGATGTGTATAGTGTACAGAAAATCAGACAATTGTTTATAAAATATGATAGAATCTTGATAACTAAGAGCTCAGTTTATTATTTCAATGTGACATACACTGCTATGAACATTTTGTTTCACTATCAATAAGAAGTACAAATGTTTCTCTTAACAAGATGTAGGCTTTTAGGTCAAATTTATAAATCCTTACCAAACCTACAAAACAACCTTTTTATCATAATTAGAATGATTTTAATCCATTTACCATTTACCTTCGAGATAGTTTTGAAGCCAAATGATGTTATTTACTGCTTGTCATGTGATCTGATGACGTATGATCACATGAAAAAGCAGCGGTAAGCAGCTATTGGTAGATAGGAGGGAGGATGTATAAACCTTTTTATCTTTTTCAAAAAGAGCTTTAAATAATGTAGTCAGATGCAACAGATGGGATCAACACTTGGAATCAAGCAAAAGTCATAGACCTTAAACAACAAATCATCATTGCTATCTCTTGCATAAAAATTAGAAAGGACAGTAAACCGACTGCAATATAGACTGTTTTGAAGAGCAAAGACAAGATAAAACTTATTACAACCAGTGGCCTTAGAACGCTAAAAAACACAATTTAAATTGGAAAAAATGATTCTAGTAGAATGAATACATAAGGTTAAATGTTTTAGAAAACAATTTTTTGAACATTAACAATGTTTGTATGTAGTCTAATAGTATGCATTTGAAAACATTAATAATAAGAACACATCTAAACTGTACTTTAATGAACTTCTTATAAAAATTCTACTGTAGTTTCCTTATGAGACTGTACAATATTTCTATTCTTTATTTCTACTATATTATATTTTTGTAACTCTGTATGGCAAATTACAACTTCATAAACATGTGTTAGGTCATATCTCCAACAATTCTAATTAAACATTTTTCAACTACAGCTACATATCATTTGTAAGGTGTAGCACAACTCATAAATTCTACACAATAGACTGACACCTGGAATAATTGCAAACATGCCAATTGTGAAGCCTTGGATATGATTTGGCTGAAGATCAAATCTGAAACCCTTAATGTCCAATGGCATACCTTCCTAGCGTAGCCACTAAAACTCAAATTATGATAAGACTTCAGTAAAACTGTCCCCTGAAATATTGACAGCCATGAACTTTTTGGAAAAACCTTTTGAAACAAGGTTGTAGGATTTCCTTGCTGGTCTAAATTAGCAACATTTTCATAAGGTCAATCTGAAATGAGGGCCTCACAGTGGATTCCACAAGAAACATGTAAAGGAAAAGATCACAAGAAACATGGATAAGATGCAAAGAAAAAAATGGTAACCAATAGACTGAACTGAAAAAATAGCTCAATACAGGTGAAAGAGTTTGTCTGTGGCCTGTACCTTGGAAATGGATAAAGATGTGATGATGATCTTAAACGAGATTAATGAACATGCATTATTGAATCTTCATTAGTAAACACTTGTGTGCACTGCCCTATGGCCCCTCCTCTAATCCATTGAGTTTCTAAAAAAACATCTCATGGCATAAATCACAAGAAATCGAAGCAAAAATAACTAAAAATACATACATGTGGCCCTTTGTTAGGTTCCTCATGCTGAGCTGCCTGAGCAAACTTGGCAACATGGTTGATGATTGGCGAAACAACAGTCGGCCCATATAACTGGACGTACTGTATGCAGTTGGTGTAAGCTGAAAGGACTCCATCTATGCCTGAAAAAATAAACACCTTGTGATAATAGTTAAGTTTAGCAGATTAAACAAAAGACTTAATGATCTATGCAGGTTCTAGTAAATGATCCTTTACCAATCAAAAACTTTGAAGTGATAAGTATAGACAAATATGGAAAAATACAAAAGATTTTGAACTGTATTATGACACTAGGTAAAAAGAATGGAAAGATAAAGAGAGAGGGGTAGAGGGATGCATGAGTAGATGAGAGAAAGAGTAAAGAGAGAGGAGCAGAAATGTAAGATATGGGGTAAGAAAGAGAAAGAAAGAAACTGGATCAAAACCACAGACAAATAATTTTATTTGGCCTTTTTGTGTTCACAAAGGCTTTAAATGATTTAAATATTTCAGTGAGATGTCATCAGCTTGTCTGGCTGTGATGACAACTACTCACAGGTTATAGTTACAGCACAGGACCATGGTGCCTATCAGTGCTTACAGTACAATAATTTGTAAGCATATAAACATCCAGATCCTTGGATGGTGGTTGGAAATAGCATGGAGAATAGTAGAGGCACCTACTAGGCAATTTCAAAAAAATATTATACTATAACAACAAACCTGCACAGTATGGATTCTGGGGGTTGAAGTTAATGGCAAACTCATGAGAGACTTCTCTAGCAGGAGGGATTTTTGCTCCAAACCCAAGAGCTGGGAAAAGTTTGTCACTGAAATAGATTTAATAAAAATATACAGTTACAGCAAACAAAGCGTTGGACGATCATCTAAGAAAACCTGTCGTTGTAAAAAATAAATTCTTTCTGGGTAAGAAAATCCTAGACAACATTCTTTAATGTTTTATTCTTTTATTTTGTTTTGAGGGGAAAAGGTACTGAACGCTTTTAACTAAAAATCAAGGGAACTCAAAACAAAGTCTTAACCGTTAATATAAATTCCATAAGAAAACACTTCACTTTGCTATCCTAACAGACAATTTGATCTACATCTCTATTTTCAGTCAATAATGTAAATGAATAAAATACAATCAAAATAGTGTTTCACCATCAACATAAATGCTTACTGTGCCCTAACCAATCTCCTCAGCCCATGTCTTAAATATCAGTAGTATCTGACTAAGCATCATACCTGTCATAATCCTGGCAAACATCTCCCACAGATTTGATAGCTCCCATGTACTCATTGGGTTGATACGGGTTAATGTAGTGAAGGGATGTCGACTGGGATGGGTTACCATTGGATGCTGTGAAGTCAATACCCACCTGTATGACCATAGAAGACGTTGTTCAAATAAAGTACATCATCACATAAACTGTTATTTCATTCAGGATACCGAGAAACTTATCATTGTAAACATGGTTTGAAAATGCTGATTTAAATCAGAAAATATTGATATATAAACATAAATACAGCCTAAAAGTTTTGTTTTTGGGAGAGATAAGAATCCTTCACCATATATTGTATGAAACAATCTTGGAATAAACTTGAATTGAATTGAATTACACAACATCTCCTGCATGAAAAATGTATGGACATGAAAACTCACTGAATGACTTGAGCAAGTCAAAAATGCTGAGAATCGTTGTTTAGAACCAACTTTGCAGGTTTCCCATGCCCATGTAGTACAAAGTAATAACATAAATATATAAAAATCACTGAGTTAGATTTTGTTTGTTTATTTTGTTAGTTTGCTTTAGCTCAAAGCGTACGGCTTTGAACACACACATTTTTGACCAACATATGTTGTGCTTCCCTTCACCCAGAGGGCGGCCACTATTTGTCTTCAGAATGTACTATTACTATTGCCTGTTATAAATTATGGATAGGGCATTTTAATTTTGTCAGCTAAGCTTCCTTCAATTTTCAACCAAAAAGGGATCATCAGTGTGCGAAACCTGCACAACATTTATTGTTCGTCTTTAATAGGACAAGATTCTTGATTGTATGGTAAGAAAACACTACTCACAGTGAAATTAACCTGCATTCCACCAAAGATATAGTCCAAGAAGGTATTTTCTTTTATAATCTGAAATTATCAAAAACATACAACAATATCAGAGTTAATTTTAATAAAACAATACATGTTCCAATTCAGTGTCATTGAAGTATTCCTCTCAAATACAAATAACATTCAGAACTAAGAGTGACGAATTAAACAAATAAATAGAAGTAAATGTATCTGTAAACATTGCACAGTGACACAAAAAAAACAGTGACTAGACAGTCTAATGTCCAGGTGCGCTAAGAAGTGTGACTAGACAGTCTAATGTCCAGGTGTGCTAAGAAGATTGACTAGACAGTATAATGTCCAGGTGTGCTAAGAAGATTGACTAGACAGTATAATGTCCAGGTGTGCTAAGAAGATTGACTAGACAGTCTTATGTCCAGGTGTGCTAAAAAGAGTGACTAGACAGTCTGTATTCACCAAGAAAAACAACAAAAGACAGTTACAGACAAAGGCAAACTAAATAAAAGAAAATATATCCCTTAAGAAAGGAGCGTTAATTCATGATACTGTGAGGCATAAAGGCATACATGTATGACAGGAATACCTAACAAGTTAAAAAAGAACTTGTTGTCCCAGCGGTAAGTTAGGTTGCTTTGAACCCAGCACTGTAAAGTTTGTGAGGAAAGCAATGGCAAACTACCGGATACCCCACATGCCAAGAACAATTGCGACTCTCCTCCTGATTACCCAATGTTCAGACGTGAGTATAGGTACAGTAGCTTTCAATGATGCAGAACATCAGTCATTTAAACTTACCTTGCAAGAGCCAATTATGATCAGTCCAGAGTTGGAATAGTTTTTCTTTTTTGCTTTCTTAGAAGGATTTATGCAAGGAAATGAAACCTGTAAAGAAAAATTTACAAATTAACCAAAACACAAGTTTGTTTGTATATTTTTACACTATCCCCTCAGTCAAAACGAAAAAGTATTTCTCATTAAGTGCAATTTGTTCTAATATATTCTAGTCTTGCCCATGTGTAGATCTTTTGTAAAACACACAAAATACCTTGGAATAAACAAATGAACAATTTTACAAATCAGAAATAAGATAACAGAAAGATGTGCCAATTTCTTAGGGTCATATTCAAAGAGTTGTTTGGGTGATTTCTTAATGGTAATAAACTCATAAGCTAATTTACTCATACAAATAAAAACTGTTAATAAGAACTCTAATCATAGATTACACAACAGGCACTGCATCGATGTTTAACAAGAATGTACAGGGAGTTTCAATAGTTACCAATCAATGTATTTATTTCATATTATTTTATAAAAAATCAATAACGGTTCAAAAAGGGAGAGGCATGGTACTTGGGACAGAGTAGTTCCACATTATTCTAGTTTATGTCAAAGTTTGCTTTTAGCAAACAAGTTACACTTCTCTTAATACTTGGGTAAGTCCCCTACATAAATGCATTGATTTTGGAAGAAATGTAGCCCGACCCATACCTCCAACCCTATTCTGTAAACAACCAAGTCAACAGAAGCTGACAATGATACATCCAACTCAATTTTTTAATAATATAGCATTTCTGTACAGGGAGTACCCTTATTATGAAGAAGAATTGGCACCAAGTAAACTAAGTCTCCAAACATGATAGTGCAAGACTTCTCAGTCGCCTTGTTTATGTGTCTGTGGTCATGTGTAAAATACATTACATGAATGAAATCACAGAAAAGAGCAGTCTACTTCCGAGGGTTGTAAATTTGTTAACACAAAAGCTGACATAATATAGAGAAGAATAAGACAATGACCTCTCCACCAGTAGTTTTCATCATGTCATCAAGTGTGGCTGTGAACCCTCCAATGTAGTCATGACTCCCGTCACTGTCCCAGTCGTAGCAGTCAATCTGTGGATGGAAAATTATTCCATTATCAGACTGGATAGTTTTAACTCATGTCTATATTTTAAACAGAAAATGTGAAAACAGAGATAAACAATTTTCTCCATTTTAATCATGATGCAAAAAAAATACCATTCTTTTGCTTTTTTCATGTACTTTTGAAATAGAAATGATCACTTACTTTGCCGTTTTTTACAAGCACCACCATGTCTGACAAGTGATGTTTGTCTGGCAAGAAACGGGTTATTGTATCATCCATCTTTTTACCAACCTTACAGTACCAAAACTGGGTCATAATCTAGAATAAACTTTTGTTATGTTATTCCCCATCATCAAAATAATTAAAGATGTTTAAAAATAACTAGGTGTCATTATATATCACAGTGGGCAGGTTTCATACCAATTTGTCTTGGGTGTCTGTGTCAGGTTTACCTCAAACTTATTGCAATAAATAAGTCTAATGGAAAGTGAGTCCTTTGTTTAATTTCACCAAAAAGTATGTTGTTGAAAGGAGAAGTATGAGTGATATGTTTATTATTTTCTATATCAATAACTTTATTTATAGGTCAATATTTCATTGAAAATGTATCAATTACATTAGAAAATAATATCAGTTTGTTTCAGTTGTCTCCTGCAAGTTATTTTTATAGCACTGAGACAGAAAATATGTTTATAATAATTCATGCTTACCTTTATTGGCTGTGTCTTATTGTTATGACAGAGAGACTGAACAGTCAGGTTGACAGTTCGCCAGGATGGATTCAGATTATTCTTTACAACCTGGAATAAAGTAGGGCAAACATTGATAATCATAAATGGCAATTACATTCTGATTTTCTTTCTATACAATATTCATATCCAAGCTAATAAATATCACCTGAAAAGAGCTGTATTCTATTTGTTTCATATCTGGAGGACAATTTTTGTAATTGAGCATTTACAAAATCTGCATTGAGACAAAGAAGGTTACATACAAGTATTTAGCTCTCTTTCGATACTTCCTGTAGGGCCAGCGACATTAAGTATTCACAAAGAAAAAAGATGTTTTGTTTGATAAAGATTAATAACTTTGGGATATCCCTGTCATAATGGTAAAAGGTCTACGTTAAAATTGGGAGGTCTCAGTTCTCTGTTGGCAGTGGTAGCAGAAAAACACTGAATACCAGAGAAATGGGGGGGGGGGGGGGAGCTCTGAAAATATCTTTAAATTCTGCACTTTAACCCTTTAATAATAAAGGGTAATGCACATTTATCATAGATACAAATATAAACCTCAAATTTTCTGCAAATTAAGACTCATCAACTCTGTTACCTCTGTTCTGTAAATGATTTGCCAGCCGCCTTCCATTGTTGGTTTTTGGATTTCAAGGTATGGATCAGATTTGCCCATAAAATCCTGTTGAATAAAGAATCACCAGGTATAAATCTCTGAGAGTCATTTTAGTGTGTCTGTTTAAAGCTAAGAAAGAACAAAGTTTCAAAGTTAATGTTATCCAGATAAGCAGAGTATACAATGTTATCTTTGGTAGTCTCATCAAAA
This sequence comes from Clione limacina, assembly GCA_032362205.1. NCBI lineage: Eukaryota > Metazoa > Mollusca > Gastropoda > Pteropoda > Clionidae > Clione > Clione limacina. Next base: position 7,648 of record JAUUEB010426075.1, read on the forward strand.
AGGGAACATCATCTGTCATTCTTGCAGTAAAAAACCAGTCAAGTTTCCTGCTTCATGAATGATGACCAGTGAACGGAGTGTAGTTAGCCCAAGATAGTTCATGTATAATATAGGACTTACACAGGAACACCTATCAATAATATGTTTAAGTAAGATAACACAAATAACACATACTTATTCCGATAAACAAGAAATCCAATACTCGAATGCAGATTATCTGGAGTCATGATTGATTAAGGATAATCAAAATACCTCAATGACTGTGTACTTCGTTTCAAATACAGAGTCATTGGGGTAAATTGATTATCCTTAAGAAATCCAAAAGGCTAGTTTAGTGAGTGGAAACAGTCAGGTATTCACCAACTAGATCTGTTATATGAGAATTGGAGAGTTTTGTTTAAAGAAAACCTGCATACGTTCCCACTGACATGTGTCAAAGGAAAATCTATCTGTGATATTAACCAGTACTAATGTGGTTACTTCATTAAGGGTCATGTGAGAGGGCGGTATTGTTACCTGCCTACGAGTGAGGCATGCTCACTGACCATGACCAATTAACGCTGTGCTCATAGTCACATGAGGAAGGAACGCAGCTCTGTTACATCAGCATGAATCAAACCTATTGCACAGTAAAAAAGAGGTCTGGTAAACTGTGACAAAAAGTGGATTGCGATATCAAATGGTGTGATTATAAGCAGGTTTACTGTAATAAGAGTAGCTTATTAAGTTGTTAAGTGGTCAAGATTTGGTTGAAGGGGAGCAACAAACAACAGTTTACAACATGGTGCCAACAATTTTGTATATAATAATTCCTTTAATTTTCAACTTAATCAAAAACCCTTGTTACACACTTATCTTGTGGAAAAAAAAATTTCCTCAAACAAAATCTGAACAATATTTGCTAAAAGTGTAGCCAATTAAAAAAAAATATGCCACAATCTGTACAGACTAACAAAACTTGACACGTAACAAAATGTGCACACAGTTCAAATGTAATGCAAGATTTTTAGCTAAGATTTGTAAGCTAAGTTAACACAACATTTTGTTGAAATTTAAGTGAACTTGAAAAAATTATTAAAAAAACATTAAATAGGTGTTGGACTTGAGATTATTTCTGTGTATCAATGAGAAAAAACAAAATCTTAATGTCTTAACAAGCGTAAAAGGTAACTAAACGCTCATTTGATAAAAACAGGCTATTTGGAAAAAACAGTTGTTTTTGTGAAAATTTTATTTTTTTATCATTAAGGATTAATAATTAATTATCCCCCATGCAGAAGAAGACATGCATATCTTGAAATCAAAATTTGGATAAGAAATACGAAAATTATACACATATTTATCAGTCCACCTTTTTATTAACACCCGGATCAAGGATCACAACTAGAATCAAAAAATGTTTAAAATTCTAAGGAAATGTGCTAGATGTAACAATAAACTTGCAGCAAAAATCAGATATCACAACTAGAAAGTTTAAAAAAATCCTCCAAAGTATAAAGATGAAGGTCCTCCAAGACTTTTTGAAAAATTGAAGCAATTTGGTGCATACTAAGCTTATTTTGAGGTACAAAAAAATTAAATGGAAATAGAAAATATTTTTCTTATAAGTAAGCAAAAAGTAAAGATGAAGTTGGGCATTTTTATCCCTTTAACAGGTTGTAATCCAAGACTTCAAGAATGTAGTTACATTACATGAGCACCCTTTAACTTATTTTTTGTTATATAAATTCAATTTTAGGGGGGGGGGGTGTGAAGAAATGCTCCTAACCTCATCTGGCTCAGTAGTTATCAAAAAATGTGCTGATCTAATTCTGAAAAACAGTTAGTAATGTCTGTATGAAAAAAGCCTCAAATCGATAATCAAAATCGAGAGGAAAATAGTCTAAAAAAAAACTAACAAAAAGTGCAGAGAAGATACGGACCACTTACCCGAAAAGTGTCCTAAAAGGATATCAGTGACTTATTATTCCTTCTTATCAATGATTTGACAGTTACCACAACATTGAGAAGGATTTAGTATAAATGATATGATTCCACCAATTATATTTAGCCAAAGGGTTTAATATATCTCTTGTATTATTCTGAGAACACATTTAACCACTATTGCACTAATAACAATAAAAATAATGGATTACTAAATAAAGTTATGATGTGAGTTTGATTGAAATGTGCCCTAAATTGTTGTCATCTATAACTTCTTCTGAGGAAATAATGTCAATCCACAACAGCCTTCTTTCCAAGAAATCTATTTTAAAGCTAATGACATCTTTACTAGCATTATATGCTAACACTAAAGAACACAAGTAACTGGATGACACAAGTGTTGCTAGGAAACAACTCCATGGCAGCCAATGACTTGGTCTGTCTGTCTAGTAAACGTGGGAAAAGTAGCACAAAGTAATCAAGTATAAGGACCCAATTTCCCTAAAGTTTATTTCTTTTGACCCTAAACAAACAAGATCATTTCCACTACTTTTAAAGATGATATCCCTGAAGACAATTCAATAAAATCAAAATAACTCACTTTGTTATCCAGCTTTTTTGCTCTAAATGCAATCTGTACTGTTTCTCCTCCCTCCTGAACTTCTTCTGCTCGTACCTGCAACAACAACAGTATTATTCTTCACAAAATCTTATATGGAAATTACATACATTTAACAGTGTCAAAACATGAATCCTGTCAAAACCTTTAGCATATTCTTTTCTTCTTTTTTTAATCATACATTTTTTGTGAAATGTCTGAATTATTTTCTTTACAGAAAGTTATATATCCATAGACCTGAAACAATACAATTTACAACAGTTATAAGTTCTACTACCTTAATGCTGAAATAAAGTCCAGTATTTTGTTAATGTCCATGTCACATAAAAGCACATGGTCAAGAAATTGCAATTAAGCCTGACGTTGAAATCACAGCTCTGCAATCAATCAAGTGGAAAAGTTATCTTGCATCATTAAGGTTTACTATAACTCATGGGTGCTTTTCTGAAAAGGCTTATTCATTTTTCTTGATTTGAAATACAAGCAATATTCTGGTGATCTTTGCTTTTTTGTTACATTTGACTATCTATTCAAAGTTCCATTATCCTGTTTTACAACAATTATTAAAATGTTAAAGCCTCTGGTAAATTATACGCTTTATCTGTGTAAAGGATATTATCTTATCAAAATAATAACCCTTTAATAACCAAGTCCCATCCAGTCAGTAACATGGTTTACTTGGCTACAACTAGGTATTCTTTTTACCTTTTCTCATTTTTTCTCTATTGCGATGTATCTTCTTCAAAATAGTTCTCTGTTACTAGGAAAAGGAATACTACGGAATAAAAGACAAACATTTATGTCCATTCAGAACACTCTATTAATCTTTTTATAGATATGTTTCTGTCACTCACTATTGTCAGGATGTTGGTTAGAGCCACATTTTCCCATGCCCTAAAGGGGAATAAATACTGTCATAAACTCAAATAAGTAGCGTTCATTCTAAGCAACTGACAATTATCAACTTACAGTGATGGTGCCTTCTCCAGCCTTTTTTCCTTTTTTTAACATCAAAGGTTTAGTGTAAGGGCTATTTGACACCAGCTGGGAAGTAAATAAGGAAACAAGTAAGATACATATTAACAATAACAAATTATTTTTTCTTCTTAATTTCTGAATGTCTTAAAAAAAAAATAGATAAAATAATTTTCTTGCAAAAGAAGAAGAGCAAAAATAGTATAATTTATTGATGAATTAAGTGCATGACAACAAAGCATAAGATTATTGTAAAAGGAGAGAAACAATTATTTGGTACCAGGATGCAAGAGAATTAATTTGCAAGCTTATCGTCCATATTTTTTCTTCAACTCCAGAGCCAGACGCACATAACTGTATAACCAACATGACTTAAGTACACTTGAACTTAGATATCTTATTATAAAAAGTTTAGAAAAGACACAGTACCTGTCCAAGTGTACATTCCATTTCCCCAAGGAAGTCATCATCTTTCAAAGAAGGAGTTTTGTTGTCAACATCATAAACTGCCAATTTGACCTTCTGGACCTCCTCAAAGTAGTAATCCACACGCAGTGGGGCAGCAAATTTTGGGAAAAGTGAATTCTCAATGTTTTCAGTGCGAGCAATCTGTGAGAAAAGTTTAGGTATAAAAGGAAAATGAAGTGGTAAACATAAAATAAAAACTAGGATTGTTGTAAAATGGTCGTCTCATAATATGGGTATCTTTTATGGATTACATACACACTTTTATCAGAGTTTTGTTATCATCATCATCATCATCATCATCATTTATAGTGTATTTTCCATGTAGCATGGGTTACACTTTTCCCCTAAGAATGG
>JAUUEB010426186.1:0-10868 GCA_032362205.1 Clione limacina
AACTTTGAAATGAGTTCAAATATTTAAAAAACAAATTAAGTAAAGCAGAACATGCTTTTTTATCGGCTTTAAATCAAACCCAAACAAGACCAAACCTCGTTCTTCTTTTACCATCTTGTGTCTTGCTAGATGGTTCACCTTCTAACATACCTATTAAATACTTAGCATCAAATGGGTCACCACTTTAAAGTTGGTAAGGCACAATATTTTAGGAAGTGTGAAAAAAGTTGTTGCAAAACTTCAGACTTAGCTACCAGGTCCATACGTTTACATGACGTTTATATAGTATAAAACCTTTTGAGAAAATGTCCAAAAAATTGAATTTAGAACAGAATGAAATTTTAACCCCCAAAATGAATTCAGCAACCCATGAAACCTTTAATCTGATATTAAATATGATGATGTTCACAAATCTAATGACATTTAAGTTGGATTGAGAGCAGTATGTAGTTTGTTGACATTCAAATTTTAGAAAAAAATGGCCGAAGGCACATCTCGTGTTTCAAAAAGAAGAGGGACATATCTTGTTTAATCAACTATCTTTGGAATATTCAGACTTTTTTTAAAACGAAATTGTTTTCAGCAGACCACTCATGTCAACACAGAAAGATGGCGTTGATAGAGACGCTTTGTAGAGACGCTTTTTATAAACCCTGGAAGTGCAAAATGGTGCTTTGTTTTTGTGCATGTCGATTAGCCAATTGGGATAATATCAATACAGACTAAATGTTATCTAGTGTGCATTCCATAATATATAGAAGTTTTGTGCCCTTTGTATAAGATCCTCGTTAGCTCAGTTGGTTAGGCTTCAGACTCTTGTCTCGGAGATCGAGGGTTCAAATCCCAACGGCGGTAAACTTTTCTTCATTTCCCAAAACCAACAGTTTCAATTTTTTTTGGCGACAGAATGACTGACTGACTGACTGAGAGAGTGAGAGAGAGACAGATACGTTTATTAAAGCCAAGCTATAAATAGCGTGGCTTAATAAATACATGAACATTTGTAACTTCTGATCCATTTAACTATCCTTTTAAACAACCTTTTAAAAGGTGCATTTCCACAAACTAGTTATACAAAATTGACCTTAAATTCACGAAACGGTGAACATCCATACAGTATGTCAAAAAGACATAATTCATCGAATAATCCAACACCACGCCCTCTTTGAGACCTTGAGGTTAAAATTGGAGTAGCAAAACATTCCATTCTATTGACAGTATTTTTAAATTAGAATAATTATATTTGTATGTCGTTCACGTTGGCCAATACTGTTCGAATAAATAGTCAAGGAAATGCTAATCAGTTAATATGTCATCTCAAGGGGGCCGATACTATTCCTTCCTATTTTAATCACATGTGGACAAGTACTCACAAAATGACCTCTTTGCTCTTCTCTTTAAAAGTGACTAGTAGAAATGTTGATGTACAGTTTCCAATTTCCATTCATTATCATCGGAACTTGTATTTGGGATAGTATCATGTCTTGTGTGATCACCAATTTTGCGGACGCCAAGAAGATCGATAGTCTACACCCAGGACTGAGGAAACAACTCGCCTTTCTGCCAAATGCGGGTAAAATTCGGCCTTGGCGGATAAAATCCAAAAGCTGTCCGCCAGATTGGCGGATGGAATTTTTAAACCAAAATGTAAACTGAAATCATCGAACTAGATCTTTGGTACAATCTAATTGTAAAATCGAATAAAAAATCACTCGTTGGTAGAATATAACTTATGTTTTAAATGCTACGTCTACAACCAGCCACTGTTTACGAACTTGTATTTGATAATGGTAGTGATGTTTACTTATGGAAATTTAAGTAAAGTCAAGTACAATACTTTCTTACTGAACGCCAGCAATCTTTAAAAAAGTTTACAAAACTTGACCACGAGTCCTTTACTGAACAAGCCTAGTCTGTGACACTCTGCCAAAGTGAAAGTTGAAAGAAAAAAATGTCAATGCTGTGATTCTTAAGGAACCGCTGAAGAAGTAAGATGAAGAGGAGAAGGCAGGCACAAGCCCATGAGAGGGCACGGGGGACAGCCGCCCTCCTCAATATTGAGTCTTGCCCCCCCCACCAATGTCAAAAGTTGTTGGGATTCATCTCCCACCGTGTACTAAAATTGCTTTAAAATGCGTCATTTAGCTTCCATATCTCAATTGTTTCCGTCTCGCTACGCTCGGCTTCTTAGATAATCCCCTTCACCAAAAGTTCCTTGCCACACCTCTGATGAAAGAATCAAATTTTCCAAAGAAAGTGACCACTGTTAATTTACTGAAATATATTTTGGGAATAAAATCATGCGGATGTCCATCGTTCTTCCAATCAAGTACCAAAATCGCTTTAAAATTGACCATTCACCTTTAATTTTTCAAAATCTTTTGCCTCGCTACGCTCGGCTTTTTACATAATCTCCCCGAACAAAACTCCTTGCTACACCCCTGATGAATGGATCACATTACCAAAGAAAGTTACCACCTTACGAGTCAATTGACTCTCATACAGTTTGGGGATACAATCATGCGTAAGTCCACACACCCCTTATCGGGTACCAACGATAAAATGCACCATTTAATTTTGAGATTTTCATTTTTCGCCTTTTGCACTCTGCATGTTCCATAATGCCCCCAAACAAAAATCTTTTGCTACACAACTGATGAACGGAGTCCATTCACTCTCATATATTTCACGGATAAAATCATGCGGATGTCCGCACTAGTCTGTCCCTCCAATAAAAACTTTGGTCATCCCCCCCCCCAAATGACTTCCCGGACACGGGCCTGAGAGAAGGCGACAATAAGAAAAAAGTTATGACAACGATAAGTAGATCATTCCTAACGTCCTAAATATATATTAGATTGCAACATTATTAATATGATACATTATTTGAACCTGTTGCATCTATTTTGTGTTTTCGTTTTGATAGTTTTTTATATATATTTTATTTCATTTAACTATTTTATAGTACTTTAACGCGCAGCGTTTCCTTAGTCGTCGTTTAAGATTCATTAAAATGTTGTTGGCTGGTAAATTTATTTTTTGGCTGGTAAATTTCAGAAACTGTCTGCCAGATTGGCTGGTAAATTTTCATAGTTTTCCTCATCCCTGTCTACACCGTCTGTTAAGGAGGAGATTGGAAGCTCATCTTATCCTAGAATACGTGATAGTGCAATATAATGTAATGGAACAGTCTTACGGAAAAGTTATTTTCATTTTTTTTTTACTGAGTAAGCTTAATTATTATTGCCATCATTATTTGTATAGTATAAATGTTGGTCAATTTAACGTATTAGTAGCGCTTGCTGTTTTTGGTCTTTAGTGCTTATCATCCTTTTTAAATGATATATTGCCTATATTCATTGGGATTGTGCGCTTTATGATGGATTATTATCATCATATCACCGGGAAAGTAAAACGCAAAATTACTCTTAGTCAGGATATTACTGTTCCAAACTTATGTTTAAATATGGTACGGATTTATCATTACAGAAAATAACTTCAGAACGTGGGTAGAACGTATGATGTGAATTCAATTGATATAATAAGTAAGGTACCTTGATACAAGAGGCTTATAAGGGTGCGAAGGATTTTTTCGTATCCTTTACTTCTATGGCCAATAAATAGGGTTTGACTACGGGTGATTATAAGAAATTGTCGAAAACTTTACTTCTATGACAATATCCTACCAACATTATTGTTAAGAGCGAATATCAAAAGTAATTAAGATAATATTTTGAGAATAAGCTAACAAAATATAAAAACTTTTTTAAGTACTCATTCATTGTAACTTATGAAGAGGTTATTTTGAAGAGTTTGTTCATTTCCCTCTATTGTATTGTGAAAAGAAGTTGAAGGTTGTTTGCTTTTTCGTCGTAAAATAAATCTCTTTTTCCTTGCGTTGTTTTCGCTTTTCTGTCAATCATATTATGACCACCGAATCGTTACAAGGCCAGCACTCTAACCTTGACATTCTCTGCTCTGATGATTAAAAATGCAATATTATCAAACAAAGGCTTGTCATGATCTCTTGATGGCAATATTATGTAGGAAGAAGCAGTCGTCCGCCCACACAATGATCTTCTTCTGGGTATAATTTCTGAATCAAACCAACAATAAAGGAATAATTGCTATTTTCTCCAAGAGAAAAATATGTATCACTTACAAATCACGAGGGGGTCGTTCTGTTAGAGAAATATCTTAATCTACACATCTCTATGCAGGAGGCAGGGGAGATTACTACGATAACAACAACACAATGTCGGGTAATGAACTAGTCGTATTAGTCATGACCTCCTGAGATACTCAACTTTGAATCATTAATGAACACACGCTTTAGATAATGCCAAATTCATCAAGTCAAAAGCTTGTTACAGATCCCCAATGAGAATAATGCTCCATACTATTCCAAAAAATATTCATGAATGAAGAAACTTTATGAAGTGTTTGTCATTTTTTAACCCTGTCCAACATAAATTCCCTAAGGTTTTAGTGTTGGAAATATTAACAGCAAAATTGGTACTGTTTCTATTCATGAAAGAACAATTTTCTAATCAATTAATATATTGAGGTGGGTTTAGAAAGCTCTCAATACCACTCATGTACCAATGGTGATTTGTAAGGTTCAAACAACAAAATCAATGATAAATCAGAAACAACAAGTTTAGAGACTGACTTTGCTATTCGATTTACGATTATACCAAGTCATTATTCGAATTTCCCTTAATGTCAAGGAGCGGGGAAAATATTTGCTTGAATGTTATCATGTCACAAGTTAAGCTAGATTGATTTTAATCTAAACACGTATTATTTCATACTAGCGGGTTTACCCGGCATTGGCCAGATTATCACATGTAGATATCGAAAAAAACACTTAAGAAGCTAATAACCTTTCTTACAGTCATTTGATTTTCACTAAAAGCTTAACCACACATCTGGTAATATTTACCAGCATTTTGCTAAAAGTGAAGGTCGATTGAGTTAAAACTGTGGCTCTAATTATATAGCAGCATCATCATTGCCTTCCACCTCTTCCAGGGTATAGGTTACAAACAAACACTTTCCACATGTCCCTATCTTTGTGGACAATCTTTTTAATTTCAGTCCAAGAGCATCCGCTCATTTCCCTACCCATTTCTGTGCATGGTTTCTATGTTTCTCGTGGCCTACCCCTTTTCCTTGTACCCTCTGGATTCCATGTATATTACATACACGTTTAAATGGTGAGATTACTGAGAATATATGAGGGGAAAAACATTAAAAAAGCTAATAACTTTTTTCAAAGTCAACCAATTATCATCAAAAGCCTCACTAAACATTTGGTAATATCTATCAACAAGTTTCTTAAGTTTCGGGTCGATTGAGTGAAAACTTTGGCTGTTATCCCATTGCATACACATTAAATGGTAAGATTACTGAGAGTATAGAGAACAAACACTAAAAAAGCTAATAACTTATTTACACTCAACTGATTTTCACCAAAAGCTTAACCACACATCTGAAAATATCTACCAACATGTTTCTAAAGTTTCAGGTCGATTTAGCTAAGACTGTGGCTTTAATCCCATTGCATACAAATCAACATGTTTTGACTTATTTTATGTGGATGAAGCAAACTCTTTACAAAAACAATCAAAAAGATAGATATGTGTTAAAATAGTTTCAACAATCATTGGCGTCATCTGACTTTCTCTAAGAATTAGCTAAACAGAAGACGAAGTAGAAGAAGAAGAAAGTATACAAAGACAATTTTCTCTAATGTTTTCAATGTATAGAAGTCATTAAAAAAGAAGCCAACATGCAAAACTGGAGGGATTTGCGCCGTTGGTAATGGGGCTTCGCGCAAACACCCAAGTAGTTTGAAAATTTACAAAAAGAAAAAAATAATCGAGAGATCAAATTCTCCCTTAAGTTTCAATACGCAAGGGTTATTACAAAATGTTCATCCCTGCAGAAAGGCACTCGATGCCAACATTTCCCAATTTGTTTTTAAGGCCTAGATATATGCCTTTGTATTCTCGAAAAGCCCCACACAGTTTTAAAGAAGAAGAAAATGTCAAAAGCTGAATTTCTCCATCTGATTTTAATGCTTAAATGTTATTTAACAAGTTGTCATATTAAAGTTCAGGTGCTCTGCGCCTTCGTTAATAGGTTTTTGCGTCAATATCCCCACATTTTACAAAGTCTAAATACGCCCCTGAATTATATCAACAGAAGGAACATAAAACGGACAGGAACAATTTGTATTAGCGATTTGCGCAAATTACCCAAATTCGAAAAAAATAAATGTATGTTCTTCTGTCTGTCTGTCTGCGTGTCTGTCTGTCTATCTGTCTGTATGTTTGTCAAAATTGTTTAAGTAGAAAATATAAAAAACAAAGAAAACTAACTGAAACATGTAAATAATAGAAGGTGAAGAAACGGCACATGTTCAACTGTCACAGATATAGATTTGAGATAGGGCGGGTTAGGCTGGTGTAACAATAAGAAGGTAAATAAATGTCCTCTCTTTTATTGAGTATATTTTAGGAAAACGTAATAAATTCATAAATCCAGAATATTTGCATTGTGATACATTTTATTATTCTACGTACACCTTTGGTATGTAAGTTACCATGTTTTCTAAGTACACTAAAAGCCATCCAGAGACTTCTGAGAAAATTGTATATTATACAAACATACACACATACAAGCATACAATTTAACGTATAATATTATAGATGATCACTAATCGATTAGATAGGGTACTGGATATAAAATGCCAACTCGTTGATGCCATATATAAAAAAGCCTATGTCAAAATTCCTGTCCGTCTACTTATCAACTACTACCAATAAAGAAAGGTATGGTATTTGCGGGTTTCTGTATCATGCCATTAAGATTATTGAGTTAAATAAAACATACTGATATCGTTATGAAGCTCTTACCTAGATTTCTTATTGACTACAGAGTCATAGTTTCAGTATGGTATATGGTTCATGTTTTGTTGTGTAATCGGGACATGCTTTTTATGCCTAGTGACATTTAGGGTTAAAGACAACTTTATTATCATAAGTTTTTTGTGAAAAACAGCTGACTTGGCGCACGTTGAATGAGTTATCTTAATGTTGTTCAAGATTTCACCAATCTATATATACAATTCAAAATATGTTTGTTTGGGTGTTTATTTGTTTGTGGCTGGAATATTTGTATGCAATACGATAACATCCACAATTTTGACTCAATCGACCTGAAACTTTATAATGTGTTTGTAAAAATAACCATAAGTTCAGTGAAGCTTTTGGTGTAATTCGGATGACTGTAAGAAATGTTGTTAGCCTTTTTTAACTTTGTATCCTCTCTAATCACGCCATGAATCTAAACACTCCAAAATGGTTACAACTGTGTAAGTGCACAAACATGCACCAAAGCTACCATGGGATTCTCGATGCACTGAATTCTGCGCTAATGAAAATTATTTTATACTTTTTAGTTAATTGACGATGTGCACTGCAGCTGATCGAAATAGTAAATTAATTTTTGGTTTAAAACTATGATTTCTAAAAGTAAGGGGATTTTGGCACATAGCGGAGAGGAACGGGTCTACATTGTGGTTAAAAAGTCAGCCAAACTAAAGTTTTCTTTCTTTGTGTGAGCGAGATCGGACTCAACCATTGCATTTGAATTCATAGTATATGCTCTTAAACGAGAATGTTATGTTTATTCCGTTTGATTTGTTATGTAATTGATGAAGAATGGACCATGGAAATTTAAAGATACAAGATACAGAAAAAACGCTTCTAAAAGCTACTATTACTGTAAATGTTCGATTTAAAGTCGTCATACAAATTATAGTTCACAAAGGTCAACCGAAATCTTGTTCTGACATGCGCAGAAAAGCAGGGACACATATACTGGCACCGACCTTAATTCATAACGCCAGCAGTGATCCCCTGTTCTAAAGGACACTTATCCCACACTCATCCCTATTATGTTCGTCACGTCTTTTACTACGTTGCATGAAGGCTAAGAGATCAGTCAGATAGTTTTTAGTAAGATCCTGGTTACTTCCTTGTTCAATTTCCATGACAAAACCAGTAATTAGAGCCCCTAATCACGTTCTATCCGCTTCATTACCTCGGCTTTAGCAGTACTCGTACGCAATCTGAAATACGTTTCAGGAAATCACTGCTTCTCGAAAAAACGGAATCTAACATTTTGGTTTAAGTAAAATGAAAATAAAATACACTTGTTAATAGTCCTTGTCAGGAAACATTTTGAAATTGAAATTAAGGGTTTATTGCTGACCTTTAAAGTACACAACCCATAAATCTGCACCAGAATAGGAAGATAATGCACATTTTGAGGACCCTTGATGCAATCAATCAATATAAAGATATCTTTTAAATTCAGATTTGTCTTATTTGTACTTTGTGCTTGTGTAAACTAGTCAAAAGCGGCGTGTCATCAATTTAATATTATTAAATTTAATATATCATATAAGCTTTTTTGTACTTTGTATTGTATTTACCTCGACCATTTAGTTGTTTTCTGTATTTATCCAGTACCCAGAGTGTTCAAAAAACTTATCTATAAACAATTTCATCGTATGGTGCTCATCCTATAGCAAATAACGTATTTTGTACAATTTCGTTAATAAGCCCAAATCATTCTCGCATATTCATGAAAAAATCACTTTAATAGTAAGTTTCTCTAAATGAAAGTTGGTGACGTCATATTGAGTTATCCCGCCTGAATTGTAGACAACCATGAAACAAAATGATTGCGTTTTAGTATAATGAGGGAGACAAACGTCTGTGTTTTGTGTACTAAGTTGTATATAGTGTTTGATATAATCTGTGAACTATTTTTTTGTGTTATCAAAGACAAAGAAACTTTGTGGGTTTTCCACCATGAATGCGAAGAAGAAGGCATCTGAAATTCATGTTGTTTACGTGATAGTGGCAGAGGTGTCGTAACTTCGGGACGCAAACCACGGACGTTTGACTCTCTCATTCTACTAAAAACACAACTCTTGTGTCCAAATGTTTGTGTACAATTCAGGCGTGGTAACTCAATATCACGTGATCAAATTTTATTTCTACTCTCATCTATTCATCCCCGGTGTGAAATGAACTGCCAGTTGCCACAAAGATTAGTGCCCTCTGTCGGTATCGAACCGTCGACACCCCGCTCATAGACGGGCATGTTGCCATTACAATTATACCACGCTGATCCCCAGATCAGAAACATGTTTTAAATGATTTTCATACTTATATAAATAATATATATTCATACGTTAAAGTTATGATGAGTCGGACAAAATATAGATCTACTTAGTCTTCTAAGTCTTTCTTAAGTATTTTCAACGATTTGAAATATTGTGACAAGATATATAGTCATGCCGAAGAAGTGCATATCAACCGGTGTCCTTCATATAAAAAGTACTCAGATAAAATATATTTAACAATTAATTTTGGTACAATACCGCTTCTGATCAGTTTTTTTACTATCTCACTATCGATTGTCCCCGGTTTGCAGTTATATTCCGAGTACAATGTAAAAAAGAAGTCAAAATGATATCAACAGACAAACCGTTAAGCCAACGTCTCAGACTAACATTTTAAGATATAAACTACAAATGAATAAATCTTAAGACATTATTGATCTTAGGCTTTGCAGTATTTAGTTCATGATTTTGTTCTTTGCCTCTCTTTTCGTATATGCTGCCGTTAAGTATGTATGCAAAGTGCGTACGTTGCGTTTTAACTACTAGCAAACGGAAGACTAAGATTTAGCAGAAAATACTAAAAAAGGAAAGCAGGAGGGAAAAAAAGAAGTAAGAAAAACCCTTCAAAAATATGACATGCATAGACGTATTGATCGGCCACCGACTTGGACTAGTATAAATAAAAAAGAATGTACAAAGAAGGCCTAACTGAATTAATAGAAACAATATGATTTGTATTATTAGAATATTCATTAGGAAGTTGTTGACAAATGCATTTTAAAAATCTTCTTTATAAATATATTCTCCTAGAAAACGGCACTCACATAATTAGCATATAGGGGATGCAGTCAGATACATATAAACCCTCTCGCAATAAAAATAATATGATTTATGCTCAAACATTACCTCTGAGACCTGAGAAACTTTACTCATAGTACCAGACTGAATAAAGTATAGTTTCCATAATTAGAATTGATATTACTTCCATATTACTTCCACTTACTGTGTAAAATATAGCAAAACAAAAAAATTGTTCCTACATATATCCAGTGCAGATCAATAAACATCTGAATTGCTGCATAATTGATGTTGCTAATCATTTGAATTCATTGCCCGATAAAAAATGTTTTAAAAAAGCCTTGACATAAAATCATGCGCATATTTATGAGAATGATTTGTCTATCTGAGTGCCCTTGTGTAGTTAATTCGTTGAAACATGTTAATTTGAGTCTAGTCAACATAGACTATTATATATTAAGAAAGTTCAACGGCTTTAAGAAAGTAGAACTGTTATTTTATGTTCGTGCAAAAATGTATAATCGATACCAGCAAACGATATAATGATTTAGTTTAATTCCATTTCTAACATTGAATTTGTCATTTGATGTCGGCAAAAACTCACTTTTTGTATCTTTGTGATTTTTTTTTTTATTAAACTACCTTTTTTAGCAAAACTAATTTATCAGCAGTTTTATATCCAGATTAGGATTGTGTGTAGCTGGCTTCTACAGTATATTGCATTGTTCTAAATCCTTAAAATAGTTACTTTGATATTAATGTTATGTGAATTGTAGTTTCATTGTATATTCTCATTTCTAAAATCGCCATATTGTTGGATAAAAAAGGTCAACGATATGCGTCTTTTTAAATCAGCTTTCGTGTT
>JAUUEB010426297.1:0-11986 GCA_032362205.1 Clione limacina
ATAGACACACTTAAACATACACACACACACACACACACACACACAAACAAACAAACACACACACATGAGATAAGCATCATATTTCAGATTTTCGTTTTAAATGACTAATTCTTTGTTAGGGTTGTTGTTGTTGTTGTTGTTGTTGTTGTTGTTGTTGTTGTTGTTGTTGTTGTTGTTGTTGTTGTTGTTGTTTTGAAAACTCTATTTTCTACCACACTTGTATCGATTTTTAAAGAATTGTCTAATTCGACATTTCAAATTAGAACGAATTGCGTCTGTATAACGTGCATGTGCACCCTTTTCGGGGGTATGACTGATTTTGAGTCTGTAATAAATCACCAGGTGAAGATGCCAAGAGTCAATTTTACGAAAAATGAACTTTAAGTTTTTGACATAATCATCAGTTGAATAGTTCTAATGAAGTTATCAGTATATTCAAATTCTTTTTTTTAAACATATTATCTAAAACAGTTTATTCAAGTTAACGTCAAACCGTAACTATACTACTGGTGTAGAAGCAAACAGCTAACTTTTCTGAACCGTCGAAATTTAGCTTTGAAATATAATAGTTGAAAATAGTTTGTTTCATTTGTTTTAAAACATTGTAAAATAATTGTAATTTTAAGACATCAAAGGATCACTAATTTATAGGAAATATGAAGAAATCTATATATATATATAGCCTCAGGCCTCTCCAAGATTTTTTTCTAATTGACCTACTTCTGAAATCAATGAATGAGAATGACACGACCCTGATTTCTAATATCCTAACCCAGCTATATAAAGTATCAATATTGTAATAGCTGATACGGGTGGTAGAATCTAAACAATGGGAAACAACGCGTTTCATTTAACAAGGTGTCGACACGATCATACCTAATGAGAGATTGGACTTGGGCAATCAGGGCAGAAAGTATAACAATACTAGTCCAATAGTTACGTAATTATTGATTGCATGACAAAGCAGAATTCCCTATTCATCGATATTCTTGTATTGATCAATAAATGTCTTATGTCCCTCATAGTAAAGTTGAACTAGAACAAACTGTTATAATTATGCTTGGTAGTTCATTGACGTAGAATATGTTTTGTTATTTCTGGTACCTTGTAAATCAAAACGAAGACAATACCACCACTACATGTTTTTTGTGTTACGACATTTCTGGCTTTCTCACATATGCTGGGCGCCGGATATTGTGGAACAAAAGTCAACTGTAGTAACCCAAGTCGTGAAATACGAAGACTAAAATACTTGCCAGCTTTTATTCGTAAGGCGTTTATGAATCGCGAATGTCTAAAATAGTTGAAAAAACTAGATAGCTTGGGTCTAGCTAGTCAAACCCTACACATCCTAGGTCTAGATAGTCACACCTTAGACAGTCCAGGTCTAGATAGTCACACCTTAGACAGTCCAGATCTAGATAGTCACACCTTAGTCGGTCAAGGTCTAGATAGTCACACCTTAGATAGATCGGGTCAATTTGTATAAAGATAATATTGAAATTTGTGCTTAACAAAAGTCACTCAATGAGATTTTGATACATAATTAATATTGTTTGATCACATACTTCGAGCCAGTGATGGCGGAAGCGTGGGTGGAGGGTGGGGTAGGGGGGTAAGCGGGATGGTCGCCCCCCCCCCCCAGTGCCCTTACCCTGTTGGGGTTAGAGGGGCCGAAATATGCCTTTATGAGGAGGGGGAATCTCACTATTATAAGCGAGATTTAGGAGGGAAAATAGTAGAACAACAGAGAAAAAGGCATTCTCCCGAAAAAGGGCATTTTCAATACTCTCTCAAAAAATAAAAAAGGCATTTGAAGGGAACAAAAATCAGAAAGGGGCTTTTCTAAAAAAGAAAAGGATCGTTGAAAAAAGGAATTTGTTTAAGATTAAAGGGCATTTTCTAGCTCCAAAAAGGCATTTTACCCTCTAAAAAGGCACTTTTCGATCCTCTCCGAAATATAAGGTCATTAAAAAAAGGACAGGGCGCTTTTTAAGATAAAAGGGCATTTGTAGCAACAAAAAGGCATGTTCCCCTTCCAAAATAGGCACGTTTTTACATCCTCTCTCTCTGAAAAAAGGCATTTTAAGAGAAAAAAGAGGCATTTCTAGAAAAAAAAGGCGCTTCCAGAATTGATTTATAAGTAAAAATGACTTAATTTGCATGGGGGGTTAAATTTAAGTAGCTTTTTTCTCATATGTGCCCTTAAAAAAGTTCGCAATTCGCCCCCACTAACTAGCAATAACGAGTACCTATCTTCATAGTGTTAATCAGACCTGTCAAACTTTATGAGGTGGCCCAGAAGTTCCTCCTAATAATTCGTATTTGATAATTATATTTACCTAACATCTCGAAATGTCAAACTATTCAAGTCTTGTCACTTATGAACCATTACCTTCTGTGAAACTATGTTTCGTTATTAAGATGCTGTTATTTTTGTATAAGGCTAAACATCCAATTACTGTTGTACACTCATTTATTCTCAAAACTACGTTCAAAATAGTTAATAGATTATGTTTTGCGCTTCATCGTTGAACTTAATGAATAGAAATGTTTTGACATATTCTGTCACATCTCTCAAGACTTGCCCCACATTAGAATATTCTCGTGTGAAAACATGGAACATCTATGTCTAATTTGACATTACTTTCAAAGTTACTTATAAGATAATGAACCAAAGACTCACACAATGTATACGCCACTAGGAAAGCCCCAGTATGAGCGGCCCCTTGACAGAAGTAGCTTGGTAAGAACACATACATATTGGGTGCTATGGAAGCTATTGACCCAGCCACTAGAAGCATTACCACACCAGCGAAGAACATTGGTCGCCTACCAAATCTGAAATGAGAAAAGTTATAGAGTATATATACATTTTATTGAACAAAACGGTTAGGATGGCCGAGTGGTCTAGTCAGCCGATCTCTAGAGCGGTATTTGATCTCTTGAGGCGGTGGTTGGAAAAAATGTTGAAATGGACATATTTTTCAAAAAAAAATTAAAGAAATGTGTAAAGCTATCCTGGAATGTGGTTGATGCATGCCACTCGTGCAAACATATTTCATTATCAGTACTAGCAGGTCCATGCTTCTTGGTAGGCAGGATCATGTACCTAGTCCTATCGGAGATGGACGATAAAAACGTATGCCCCGTGCTAGTCGCACTCTAAAAATCTACTGGTGGTTGCTAAGAGTATCATCCGGGCAAAATTCAAAAGAAATGTCCTAACAAAAAACTGTCGGACTCTGACAGTCTTAATAAAAGAGTACCTTCTAAAGACGGATATCGGCCGCCCTCTGGGCAGAGGGAAGCACCAAAGTGTTCACGCAAAGCATGTACTAAGCATAGACATGTGTTGGCAAAAACAGGGGAGTATAAAATGCAGTACGCTAACGCAAAAATTCAGTCAACAATAAGATTTGACTCCGTTTGAGGTACAAGCGAACGCAAGAAAGAGAAGAAGATATTGAACAAAATGCTACAATCTGAATAGATCCAAGATTTCTTTGAACTAATCATGTACATTATTTATAAATCTGTCGGTCTTTTCATCAGGCGTTATTAGAGTTACTTTATGATATACGACGATTGTGACTTAAATTGGACTGAGATATACTCGATAACCAATTATTGACGTTTATATTATGCGAATAAAACAAATCACACTTGTGTTACATTTTGTAACAAAGACATTTGCAAATTGTGTAAGTTGTTTAACGTCTTTATAAAAAACATGGGAGATGTTGCCACACAGATAATGTAAGATGTAACATAACTCGTAATTACACCCAGTAATAACATGGTGACACCGGTCCGACCAGTCTTAGCACGAATCTCTAACGGCAAACGTTAAGCGTCAGCCGCCAGGTGACAGCTGCTAAGTTACAAATTTTAAAAGTATTATATATGATCTGATCAGCATGATAAAATACTTGCAGATGCAATCAATATAAATAGGATATGTTAACCTTTTACATAACAAAATGTTCGGACATGAGACATGATATCAGAGTTCGTTTTTTATTATTGTATAATTGCTAGTAAAATTGATTAGCTTCTGCTAATTGGAAAAAAAATATGTTCCTTTCACTCGGATAAATGTCATCAAAAATTGATGACATTCAAATATGCTAGAGTTACTAATGGGTATCACATTTTTTGCAATATGACAATTAAAATTTTGTTTGTTTGTTTCATTGCCCCAATGTACACTCCAACAAAGTCAGCGTGATCCAGAGTAAACAAATGATACTGATATTGCGTTAGTGACTGTTTGACATACCAATATTGAAACTCGTTGGTGCTTACTTTTCACAATCGGAGGCTACTCTCGAGTTTCAGTAGGAAAATTGTTGTAAATACATTAACTACTCTAATGAGTCATCAGATTGTTTTTACTATTTATATATCTTGTGTGTAACATTGGAATGTAAAATAATGTCAACATGAGCCACGGTATTATATTACATGAACAATCAATATGGAAATACACCTGTCCGTGAAAAACATGTTTACATCTAATGCTAGATGATGTCATCGTCCTTTGAAAGGTTAGCAGAATTATTTTCAACAACAAAATTGAATGTGTTTTCTACTGTCATGATGAACTAGTTGTTGTTGTTGCAAAGTTTTACTTAATCGAAATTTGATAAAGTTAGATTCAGTAGCATATCCATTGTATCAAGAATTTAAAGAGCAATATCTTGAAACTTTGTCAGTTGGAAAAGAATGACTTTTTATAACGATAAAATAACATTGTCTTGTTAGTTAGTTTATCGACAACAGATGCTCGAATCGCATCTGGGTTATACTTAAGACTTTCTTCGAATGTGAATTTAAAAGCAATCTGGTCTATTACATTAAAAGATCAAAGATAGGACTTGCCGTTCAGTTGTATGCTGTGACTTGTAGGAAGTACGAGCATCCTATGTGTCTGATTAGCATCGTCGGTGATTGAGGGAGACGTAAACAATTTTAACGAACAAAATTTCATATTGGCTGCCTTAATGTATTCAGGTTAAGTCTTGTACCCATATACCGTCTCAATGAAGGTTATGTAACTCCATGGTGTCATAATATCAAACTAGAGTAATTACGTTGTTAACACGTTTAGAACGTGCATCCCAGAGAAGGGGCGGGACAAGGACAACGGCGGGAAACAAGAAAATCTGGGAACATCAGTCCAGCCTGACGACGTGCACGCAAGTGTACTAAAACAGCTGTAGCTAAAAAAGGTAATTCTACTTCTTCGTAATATCAAACTATGTGAATGTTTAGGGCTCAGGTTGTTCATGTATTGAAAATGCAAAGTTGAATGCTGTTTGTTCTATAAGAAACAGAAACTATTGTAATTGTGTTATTCTGACTTGCGACAGCTTTTACCATTGAAAGGTAACTCATTAACTGTTTTTGAAAAAAAAAGAATAAGTTATAATTCCTTGTGCTACATATCTATATAACAAGTCTAAAACTGTATTATTGTCAAAACAATGAAAAACTCTCATTTGACTACAATCTAAATTTCAGGCACAGATATCTATCCAACCACTTCAACATAAAGGTTTGAACTGATTGTTATCACTAACCTGTCAGAGAGTTGCCCAAACACCACAGCACCACACAGACGTCCACCAAAAAATACTGATTTTGAAGTGCTGATCCAGAACTTTTCCTCACATACAAGATCAAACTGGGTCAAAAAGGGAGTAAACATATTATTGTTATTTTGGTTAATTTTTCTGTTATCTGTTACTGTGTTTCGAATACAAACATTATAAATGCATAGGTATAATTTAATGCATTGGTTTAAATTCAATATATTTTCATGTTTCTTTTTTACATTCATGCCAACGAAAGAATCATCTTAAAATATGTCATAAGATACACTTAATTCTTATATGATATTCAATATTTTGTTGTAAAGTTTTCTTATGATTGTTCTCGCTCACAGAAATTTATTTAAACGGATTATTTTTTGTACCGTTTTGTTAAGCGATAATAAATGATCTTAAAAGAATCTTTTTCACTACTGTTAGCATAACAAAAACCGTATAGATACACAAAATCGTGGTTAAGACTATATCTGAACCCTAACCGGTCTTTTTAAAATTTTGGATTGATATAAAGGGATTTTTGTTAAGATTCGTGGCCTTTGGATCAGTCTATACTAGCTTGATATATGATTAATGACCTTTGGTACACATAACATACTTGGACCAGTCATGGAATTGTACTTCTATGCTTAGAATTGTACAGGGTTAAAACTAAATCGGGATAAGGAAGAAGTATAATAAACTAGAATTTCGGGTCACTAAACGCTCCCTCAATTCGTTGATTTGGTCGCTCCCTCTCATTGCTATTTTATTATCATAAATATTCAAAAGTGGCAGCGAGAAATTCAAAATATCTACAAAAATATTAGTTTAAAAGTTGTAACACCTGGTACTACCTCTAAGAATCAGGTCAGCATGAGAAAAAAAATGAAGAAGAAAGTGTCAAAAGACCAATTATCTTCTAAGGTTTTAAATGCATCATTTATATTAACCCCACACCCATTCATGCAAAGTATTCGCGCAAATACTTTACTCTTGAAGGAAAACCCCATTCAAAAGCCAGGCGCTTTCCATCCTACGTCAATTTGACCGTTACGCTCCCTCTCATTGCAATTTTAGCATCACAAATATCAAAAATACTCAACATTTACACAAAAAATTAAAAAAGTTGTAAACATCTGGTACTTTTTATAATGTTCTAAATTGGGGTGTGTGTTGGTTGTAACTTCAGGGGGAAATGTTCATTATGGTGCGCATCAAAGGTAGCGCTGTGTTGAACATCCGTTTTTTAAATGAGGTCATGGCTTTGGAGGTGTCAAGTAATACAAATTATCGTTTTATTGAATTATTCTAACAAGCAGCGCAAGTGAAAACTACAGAGACCCCCAAAAGGCACTGCCTTAGGTATTTAGATACCTTTAAAAATGAGTATAGGATTTTTTTAAAGTCGTGGTTTACGCTGGGGTGCTAAGCAATGATTAGTATGGATTCTCAAATAACCCCTAGACCAGCGAACGTCTAGTAGGCAATTACAATATAAGATAAGAGTATTTATTGGTGTTTAGTAAATCTTGTAACACTCGAACCAATTGTCACTGAATTATATATGTAGTGCAATTTAACTTGGTAGTTTTAAGATTCCAATTATCTTTTATCGAACGTAAAAGTCTGACTTAGTTAGTTCCTTTAAGTTGCGTTTCCGGTATTTTGGTCACCAGTTGTCTGATCTTTAAAAAGGATGGTGTTAATCAAAACAGGGCAGAAAATATCATTATAGATGCTCCAAAAGACCAGAGTTTTATCGACAAATATTTGACCTGATCTAGATACACACCGTGTACATCAAATATTGCTTCGGTTGCTTCATAACTAATAATTACCTCAGTTGTAATTGTTTCTTTGTATTCATCTCTTGAGTATTCATAACCGTTTTGACATCCAACTGTTCTACGTGTAAGATTCCACTGTTGTGACGTCAAATTATTAAAGCTGTAAGAGCTATATTTAGCGATGGTCTCTCGAACATCATACTGTGTACATTCTGCATCTTTTGGAATGAAGAGGTTCTTCCTTTCAGCTTCCGTTATGGCCGCCAGTGTAGTTCCAGTCAGATTTATATTTGACACTTTGCAGTGAAAATCTGGTGCAGCACCAACAAACACCATGTTTAAAGCATGCCATGCAGAGACAATCGAGAAGAGACATAGCATAAAGAACCTTATCTTCTGGAACTTTCCAAACTCGCCCAATATTTTCATCAATTCGTCAAAATGCATCGTTGGTTCGTTCGTTTCTCCGGTTGACTTGGAGTTATTTGTTTTTTCTGGTGAAAAAAAGCAAAGAACACATTTTGATTTTTCAATAGCAAACAAACACACATGGTGACGTTGAAAATAGTACTTTTGGAATATGAAATGTTGCTGAGAATGATGTGCCGCCAATGAACTGATATTGCGAGACAGTAAGTTATAAAGAAAAGGAAAATCATAAGAAAGGTTTATTTACTGTGTCTGCGCAAGACATTTGCTATCGTCATAATATACTAACTTGTTGTGTATACTCTTTACGGTAAAGGTCAGATTATCATGAAATAAGAGACTCGGTACAAATGTGTCTTAACGGAAACAAAAAAGCAATATTTAGATCAATCAAATGCACTTGTCAATCGTTTGATGCACTATAAATGCAGATCTTTGTTTTATAGTAATAAATAAAAGACATACAACATGCTCACAGATTATCTCTCTTGAGGGGGGGGGGTCTGTAGGTAAGATAATGACAACATAGACGCAATCATTTCTATTGTGCCACGCTCTTACTTACAGTACCCCACAAAACATGTGTATTATGTTTTCAGACTTATTAAATGATACCAGACTTGCTGTCTTTGTTGTGCCGTTAATCTAAGACTACGTTTTTCTGTAAATTGAAAGAGAAGTTTGTGAGGGCGTAAATGTAAATCGTAACTTATGAATAACAGGTGAGATCATTTAATCCTGGAGTTAATTTTGTGTTTCCAGCAGTTCACCGTTCAGCTTTGCATTTTTGTTTATTTTGCATTTAAGAAATGGTCAATAGTGACGGCCATATTTGATGTTCGTGGTATGTTGGCATATGGCTATGGTGTGTTGACATATGGCTATGGTATTTTGGCATATGGCTACACATTTTTTCTGTGTATAGCTACGCTGTCTAAAATAGTTAGATCTTAAAGTTGTAAATCTGTCCACTTCGTTTTCTCTTTTTTTTAGTTTCATTGTTCTAGAAATTGCCGCTTTCACACATTCACTAGCCAATGAAGCGGCAACGATCTAGAGGAACTACTGGAAATTGTTATAATCCAGTTCTAGCGGTAAAAAGGACATAAAATTGTTTTCTCGTCTAATCCCGGTATTTATACATACGTGATTGTAGACGAGCAAACGTATTGCAAACAAAACAAAAATATAACCGAATGCTTGACTTTCAAGCAAAGAATAAACATAAAGCACGTCGAGGTGATTACATATTGAAGCAACTTTGTGCTGGCTCATGAACCAGAGAAATCGGCTTTTTATGCAACTATAATTTTAACACAAACCGTGGAATGAAAGAATATAATCGTAATTTAATGAGGTTATTCAAAATTGATATAATACGACAGTATTGATCAAAATCTACCTTGACCGAAATTATATGTGAGGGGTTCTTTAATGTTTTTGTTATTCAACCAGTACCAAGATGTACTTATAGCCTATACTGATATTGAAACTATAATTCAACATGTTATTTAGACCAGGCATTGAATAAAATTGTACTTGGACTATCAAAAATGTGTCCCAAAATCTTAATACGACTGAATTTCAAAATGCGGTTATTTCCTTCTAGTCTTGTGTGATAAAATTCAGATCACTAATTTGATATTGTCCGAGTCGGTAGCGTGCGTATGAAACAAACGAATAAACCAATTGTACAATATACTATCATTTAATTAAGTGAAAATTATAGCTTTTAACTTATTAAAATCTCGTTGAGAGTAAGTTAGATAATGTGTTATTTCTTTGATACAAAGGCATATTTTAAGACCCCTTGGAAATTGAGTAAATGTTTCCTTTGTCACTAAGAACTATTATTGATTACGAAAATATGAACTCTTTATTTACGAGCAAAGATTAGCATGTCTTAAAACTATCAAGGTAACACTATTGTTCTCTTTATTTACGAGCAAAGATTAGCATGTCTTAAAACTATCAAGGTAACACTATTGTTCTCATTTACATTATTACATTGACTGCACCACAGACATTCTTTCAACTTTCGAACTTTTTCCACTTTCTTGCATGAAGTTTCTTGATTTCAGAAACAAACATGGCTCTTAGTTCTTTTGCTAATCACATTATCCCGTGTACAAGCTGCTTAACAAAAAATCAATGCGGGTTTAAATAAGCTTAGATAAAGTATATGGTTTGAATCTCTGAAGAAGAAGAAAATTCTGGCATTTTCCCCCAAAAGCATTTTAGTATCATGATACTCCAATACCCCGGATGTTGTGGTGTGTCAATTTTGTCCAAAAAACTTTTAGTATTCATACCCTCATGTATTTCTTTATCCCCCCTACTTACGCCTCTATGATATGTAAGTCTCCTTGACTTCCTACATACGTCAGTGTATGGCGATTCAGCATTACGACTTATGATTGACCATTCATTTGTTCTTTACTAGCAAAACCGGTTTGCTAATTGGGGATACGTGTCTCGTCTCATCAACCATAGTTGAGTCAACGCCTGTAATATAGACTTAGGGACGAAGACAATCCGCTCACAAAAAGTAGATATCCCAACACCCATTACAATATGTACAGTTGACAGATCTTATTACATAAGGTCACTGAGTAAACAACCCTACCCTATATTAAGTTAACGCCAGAGACAAGAGTGAACTAATAGCTTCTAGAAACTATAGAGCTTTTCCAACCTGTAATACAAATACTGTTACGGGATCTGTGACATTAGTAATGGAACGCAAAACAAAATCAAAAGTAGGCCCGATACCAGCAGACTATAACTAAGTAGGATGTACGAGTTGTGCTCCACCTTACATAGTTTATGTGGCAGTGTGAATGAATGCCCGCATAGCCTATATACTTATAGTTTTCATGAAGACGTTAATACACAATACAAATTCAGAAAAAAATACATGCAACTTTTCCATTTCGAAAACACAATCGATAATACGCAAAGTATCAAATATCATGAACATTGAACGGTAATTAAATAATTGTCAATTACTTGAGTTATGGCAACAAAATGTAATTAAAATAAGCGTTCGTCACAGATCATTAGAGCCAAGAAACGAAACTATCGTATTTGGAATCTCATTCATTCCCTAATGAAAGTATTCCGAGCTGATTCGATTGATTTTGATTGATGATTAATTTATCAAAGAACACAATAGCGAATCTTCTAGTCGATTGGTGTTATAATAATATAATATCATAAAATGAATCGACCGTGAAATAGTGACATCTGTATTGACCGAGGAATATAACAGATTATCATCTAACAACAGACCAGGAATATAACAGATTACGATCTTATAACAGATCAAACATGAATTGATTGTCAATGTTTAATTAAAGGACTCAATTATAGACTGTTATTAAATAAAGTCCTAACTTAACAGATTGTTGTTAGGCCTGTGTTTGGTAGTACTCACTCATATGGATTGAGTAGATAATGGAATCGAAAACTGGATCGATATGCGTCTTTACTCTTAACCAAGAGCAATTATTTACAAATTCCAATATAATTAAATGTTTGACTTTAATCATGTTATACAATGCATCACATATCTATGTATGTTTAAGGCGAGAAAATTAAGGCAATTATATTTTATAGTAATGCAATGACTATAATGTATTCCAATGGTTGAAAAAAAAAGAAATAAAAGATTTGGCACATAACCCACAGGTCATCGTATAGTTACATTTATTGACATTATCAATAACACTTATGAATTACAAAACCAATATGCACCATGTAATTAGACGGGTCGGCTGTTTTATATCAGGGAACATATTTACGTTAATCTTAATTTAAATTAATGAGACTACCAATTAATCCACTTCCTATGTCTATGACCAACGACAATATTCGCTCTTAGAGTCAGATAGGCGAAACTAGTTTAGTAGTCAAGCCAAACATAAGTTAACAAATAGTTACACTACCAAACGTAACCTTAATTGAGTTAACCTATTGTTTAACATTCATTCATTTAACGTCTATAGTATCTTTATGTGTAATAATATAAAATAAGATAATAATCACCCGTAGTCAAACCCTTTTCATCGAATAAGATAATAAGACAAATTATTGTCCAAATATCTCCAATATCAATATTTACTCTGTAGCTAAGACAAACCTTATGTTCTCAAATAGTAACCTAGCCAAGCTTAT
>JAUUEB010426408.1:7752-20326 GCA_032362205.1 Clione limacina
AGAGTATAAATATATCTACACTATAAAAATATCAATTTTTTTAAATTGTTATATTGTTATCTTGTCCTTTTTACTTTTTAACTTTCATCACTGAAAAGTACCAACTGACACAAAACTAAATCTAGATTAGCGCTTAAATGACCTATTTGAGTCTTTAGCGCTGTAAAACCTTACATAAATACATTAATAATTAGTTTTTTTAATATTTTTTTGCCGCTTGTTACAAGCAGCAAAAACAATAATAAAAAAACAACTAATTATTTATGTATTTATGTTTCATTGATTTTTTACTACTTTGGAAAAAATGGAAGTAAGACAATGACAGTAAATGATCATCTAAATAGCAAAAAAAATGAAGTAAGTAAAATAGTGGCCATCATTTTGAAGAAGAGAAGCAATCAAGTTTTTAAAAACAGGGGTTTGTAGGCAGTCACAAAAAAGTTGAAATTTTCTGATGATGATATAAGAGGATATATGAACCAACATCTGGGAAAAGTCTCCCAAATTGTCAGGGTTACATTCTGGAATGATGTTGCCTTGATCTAGGTATTGAAAGTGTAATTTATGACATAATGTTGCATTCTCTTTACATATCAGTTAAATATTTATCAACACATTGCCCAGAGAGCTGTCTTAAAAAGACATTTTGTGGTTTTTGTGCATCATCACATCACAATTTCAATATATGCTATTTATGTTGCATGAATGTTATCATTTGTATTTTTGAGTAAATCTTTATTGTTTCATGAAGGCTGGGACATTGAAAAATTGGAAGTTGGAAAAAATTATAAGGGGATTGAGGGTTGTTGTGCACCCACATAAAAATCTAACCTGTTTTCTTTTGACTATTAGGGACACAAATTAATTTATTTTGTCCAAGAAAATTTCAACTTTAATCAAGTCGAGATGACACACTGACTACGGAAGATTGTGTTTTTTTTAACTTCCTTGAACTAGATTACAGTAATTCTATACCTTTCAGCTGTTGCCTATGAGAGAAAGAAGACAGCCTTTTTAAAAAGACTATAATGAGTCTGGGTGAAAAGGTCTTAGAACTTATAGCTTAGGATAACAATACTATAATATAGGTGGATTGATCATCATCTTAACTAGAAGATTCCTGAAATTTGCACATTGTTTGAACTCGAGGGTTTCTGTGTTTAGTTTTCCAGAGGTGGAGTTCTTCCGCGGTGCTGAGCTTGGTGAGATGATGATAGACATTCTATTTTGCTATAGCCGAGAACATGCCGTCAGTTCCTACAAGCAGGTTTGTGTATTGCTATTGCTCAGTATGACTATTTTATATAGATATCTCTATAAGGATGTATGGTGGCCTCGAGGCACTGTCTCTGCTTCTCATGCGAGAGGGCGCAGGTTCGAATCAAACCAGTGTCCTTTGTTTGCCTCCAATAGGTTCAGTCCTTGGTCAGTGATGTTAATGTTGGGCCGGCCTTTCATATAACCTTTTTGTGTTGCAAAAGGTGTTAAACACAACAAACTAAGCAACATATCTTTTCATAACAGGAGAAGTAGAGACTTTAACTGACATCAACTTATTGAAGAATATGAATACAGAACAGGTGTCTAGTATATTTAACTATGCCAAAATACGTTCGATAGTGATTTTTTTTTTATATCGAAAAGGATATATTTGAGGATAGAAATAAAACTGAACTAGTCTTGTTTCAGATAAGTGTTAAATGTTTTTAATGCTCTAGCATGTTTTCTGTATATATTTTATGTCTGAATATTTTCATGTTATTAAAGCCTTCTTAAGCTGCGCTATTCTTTTACTGATCAACACTTTGGCGTTAACTGTTAACACAATGCACAAACAATGCTACTGTATAAAACTCTTAACCATTAGATAATGCTTGTGACAAAATTCATTGCATTCACTTAACTTGTTTGAGGATATCTAAGGTAATGCATGCAACTTTTGTTTTTAGTTTCCCTAGTGACAGAATTTATAAATTCATTCATCTTGGTGTTGTAATAGCTTTTGGGCATTGTGCTTTATTTTTGCTTGGTGAAAGTCCAAATCTGTTTTCTTTTTTATATTGTGTTCATTTCAAACTTTTGCATTATTGAATATATATAAATAGTCTAATGCTTTAAAAGGTCAGAAGGGTTTTTTGTCAGCTGCCCTGATGGTACGTTTTGGAAAGTTGGACGGAAGGTAGGCAATTTGGCCAGGTCACATATCATTATCATTGGTTAATATTGTACATCTTTTGATGGCGGGAGACACGCTAGACTTGACTATGCAATTGTCAATCTACAAGACAGAGTTGTCTAAGTGCAAGCCTGCAACATAGCCCTTTGACCTTTTAAGAATTTTGATTTATCAGGCGTGGCATAAATAGACTTGCTAAGACTGGTCTGTTCATCGTCAGTATACTGAGACTGTTTAGTATGTACAAGATCTTCTGTACCTTATTTCCTATGTACAGCAGTATGTACAAATGTTGAAGTCCCAACTATGTTTTTCATGGAGATGTTGAAATCCTTAAACATGTGTGTATGTTTTTATTTAATGTGTGATAATTTCAGGGCATTTAAAACAAATTTGATGTATTACTTTTTTCAAAGTTTTGGAACTGGGTCACATTCAAGCTATCTTTGAAGTTGATATAGAATCCCTTATCACTTAAATCATCTCATAACATGAATGGCTTTCATTTTGTTTCTTTTTGATTGTTTTTTTTTATTAAAAATATGTTGAGGCTCAAGTAATGCATCCTTAAATCCTTCCCTGTAGAAAGAAACATTTACTTTTTTCCTGTTATAAGAAATGTTTTATATTCACTGTTTGAAGAAAAAAGATTTTAACTAATTTTATCTTGGATAATTGTGATAAATGTTTGATTAATCCCTTGTTAATTCCCTCAGGGTATGCATGAACTCCTGGCTCCTCTCATCTTTGTACTTCACTGCGACCATCAAGCCTTCCTCCACGCCTGTGAGATTGAGTCTGTGCTGTAAGTATCTCCCCGGTTAATATGGCTATATCATCACAGTATTTATGTTCTTTGCCACATTGCTTCACTGGTCATAGTTGTTATATCTATGCTTAACAGAAAAACTAAGACATGCCTGCATCTGCTACAAAATAGCAAGAATCATGGTTTGATTCAAGCAGACATTTTTGTGTGTTTTTGCCATTTTACAGTGTGAACTATTTTGTAGTTTGTATGAGGTATGGGAAAGTTAAGGATCACTTTACAGTTACATCTCTGTTACATGAAAGGTCATTATAAAATGTTCCATTATTTACAGCTTTGATGTCATTTTTAATGAACAAGAATTGAATCTGTTCTTTTGCTAAAACGTTATACATATTCATATTTCATATATCCAACACAGCCAAGGACATCATGTGTAAGTTGGCTTCTGTTTTGAATCAGAACCTCTGAGTGTGTGTTACCTCCCCCTAGTCCTCATAGTCTAATGCACCACCATGTAGAAGTGTTTACTTGGTCATGGGTCAGGACTAATACTGAGCAGTTCATATTTAAGACTTTTTAAAATTTAGAAGTAGTCTTGACTGATGTTAAGAAATTCATGCTAATACTGGTTAGCTTAATGTCAGTATAACTTGAATATGTAGGATGTATGGGATTACATCCTATGTATAAGTAGCACTGTTACAATATAATCTGCCATGTGATGATGGAGATGATAAAACCTTTACAAATAATTCAAAATAGAAAAAAATATGAACAATCATAAACATTGGTTAAACCGAAGCTCTTCAACTGAAACTAATGCTTCACTAAAACCAACATAATTCTATTCCAAAAGTCATTATCTTTTTACCTCTTTGTTAATCAAGTATGAACTGAAGCATTGTCTAAACTGAAAGCCAAAGGGATGATCACCTGGATTTGGTTCAAGCATTTTTTACCGTAGTTATATTGGTAATAAATACTTTAAAAAAAAGAAGCTATGGATACATCGTCAGCAACATTAGATTTCAACCAGGCGAGTGTCCTCTGGGTTTTGAACTGATGAACACTCCCCATAATGATTTAACTATGTTGCAAGTGTGAACAAACCCTTTCTTCTTTCCCCCATTCATCCTCTATGGCAGCACATATAATTGTTTGAGTAGCTTTGGCGCCAATAAAACCTTTAATATGTTGATGCAAAATTTGCATTTTTTTTACTTCTTTACCCTTTCAGCTTTGTGCGGATACTTTGGAATCCTTTCAAGTTATGCCACACTATTCTCATGATAACTAATTTCACATGCAATAAAAAAAACAATTTTGTTGTTTACTTCAAATATCTCTATATCTCTAGTTTCAAACTTTGTTTGTATTTTAAAATGACAAGAAATTTCTAATTCCTTGAAATGTTTGAATTAGAATAAAGCAGGGCAATGTTACTCAGAAGTGCTTTGTCGTGCTGTTTGTAAATGTTACTACAGGTGTAACTTGATTCACTCAGTTGCCTGGGGTGCAAACCATGGAAGTTAGTTGTTTTAATTCAATCAATGTAGAGTTTCATCAAAAAAGTCACCCATTGGACTGAAATTAAAAAATTCAATTTTTTGTATTTCAAAGAAAGAATTCTTAGTTCTCCCATTGTATTGAAAATTTAGTTTTTATTTTATTTTATACAAATAATGTTTAGTTTGTTTACTTACTTAAAGATTAGAATAGTAGAAAATAATATTGTATTTTTAAGCAAATAGTTCTTAGTTCTCCCATTGCATTGTATTGAAATTAGAAAATTTAAGATTTATCGTTTTCATTTCATTTTGTACAAATAATGTTAAGTTTGTTTACTAACTGAGATTAGAATAGTTGAAAATAATATTATGTGATGAATATAGTTTAGCAATTATATGACTGATGTGAGTGGCCGAAAGCCCTGCAATCCCCTGATTATTTGTTGTTATAACACGCATATCAAATAAACTTTGTAGATATACAGGGGGTAATGTCTCAATTTCCTCTATGTCCGAGCACACATTCTATCCAACATGTCTTGGGTGATGAGCACGAGCGCTTCTCTCACAGCTTCTTAAAGCCTATTGTTTAAGTTGATAATGACACAAAACAAGTTTGATTGTCGCTTCATGGATCAATGTTACCATGAAGCATTCTGTTGTGAGCTTCAGATGTTACGGAAATGAGCAATTCTCAAAAGAAAATCCCTCACAAATGATTTCAGATGTTACTTGTAACCATACACCTGCTTGTCTGTGGGACAGTGAGGTTATAAAAATAAAAACGATGACAGGAGAGACAATCCTAAGCATAAGCATTTAGAGTGAACTTGCATCTTGTTGACTGTGTTTTGTTGAGTGTGATAAGAAAACTACTGTTTGTATATAGGAAAAGACTATTTTTTAGACTAGCTGTAATTTTGTGGATGAGCAAAATCCATACTCTCACGAACTAGGGGCTTAAAGGTAAGCTAATTCTGTAAACCTGTCACAGCAAGCAATAAGTGCCCGCTTTTACAGATATATGCTGTTAGATCTTGTTTGATTTGTGTTAGATATGGTAATGTAAAGAGATGTGGTGGTCTGGAGGGACTACACTAGCCTTGCATACAAGAGGTCTCAGGTTTGAATCTGACCAGTGACTTGTGTTTTCTGCCATGCTCCAATGGACTACAGTCCTTGGGGAGAACGGTAATGTTAGACCAGCCGGAGCCTTTCACATGACCTTCATGTGTTGCTAAAGACGCTAATCACTCACAATCAGGCGCATAGCCGGGGGGGGGGCGTTGGGGAATGTCCCCCCTCATTTGAGATCTAAAATACTATAAATTTGCACCATTTATTACTTATCTCAATTGGTTTGATCATAGCCAGGGTCCTCCCACCCCTTTCAAAATTCTGACTACGCGCCTGTGCGCCGTTTCTTTTTTCAAATAAATAAAATTGACCTATTCCCTTTCCGTCATGAGTTCAAGACGTCGTATATGGTAATCAGTTGCCAAATTATGAAAATCAAATAAGGAACTTAATTAATTCGTATATCACTATGTACCCTTATAACATTATTTATACGCCACACCCCGAGTCACTCGTGGTGTGAGGTCTTTGGGTGCGTAATTCTTTTGACGGAACAGTATCGTCAGCTGACACGCTTTCAGGTCACCGTAACGTAGCTCTTTTTGACTTTCTTAACAACAGGCCGATATAGATGGCCAACAAAGCGATTTACGAAAGATATTCTCAACCCCCGGAGATCTATTTCTTTGCGGTTGATTAAAACCTATACATCGGTTATTTGTTTGTGTAAAGGTTAAGAGTTGTCAGCACATAATCTTGCAGTGCCACCCATAGAGGTCACCTACGTTGACTGTACGAAAAGAAAAGCTGTCGCCGCTTTTGGACCAAGTTTTCGGCGCAAGAATCGAAGTATAATTAATTTATTTTTATTTGTAGCTTTCTTTTCATGAATTATTACTAATTATTTTCGGCCTTTTATATCTATATTATAGTGTAACACAACCTGTGAAAAATAATTTATATTATTGAATTATATTAATCCTCGTAATTCTTAAAAATCATTAATCCCGATTGCGTTAAAGCTACCGTAAAAAAAACCTCCATCATATTTTTTTTGTTTTTTTGTGACGTGTGCGTGTTCGTTTTTTTAGGGGGAAACCGTAATCTATTCAACGTGTGTTTTCAATCTCCCTAATTTATGACAAAGGCACCAGCCGATAAATTCGCCAAAGTTGTATTTTCTATTGTGACCATTATTTCTAATTGCTATTAAGTCAACAATGTTGAATGTATGTTGGTTGTGCAGTTTCCTCATGTCACATGGCCATTGTTTACAATATTGAAGGCAGATTACGCTGAATGAATAACTAGAAAAGCGAGGATGACAACGATTGTAGTTCATGATACAATATAATGTATTTAGTCTGATTTCCGATTCGGTCAAAAGAATCCAATTACGTTTAAAGCAACCGTAATAAATTACCAGCATTTTTTGTAACCTGTGACGTGTGGCGTGTTCGTTTTTTGAATACTTTAATATGTTCCAGATTTATTGTAATCTTGATAATTCTGCTGGAAAGACTAAGGGGCCAGACGTCGCATTTCCCCAGTTGAAGTTGCTTTTGTAAACATTCTTTAAGTGCTATTATTGTCAAATGAAATGGAAGAGCATGGTATGGTATTACCTAAAAGGTTTTTCAGAGGCATCTTTCTTAACCTTTATTGGAAGACCGACTCTCCCATTTCTTTTGTATTGACTATAAAGCTGTGCGCCATTATACGTTTTCGCTGTCAATGTCGACAAAATTAAATGTGCATTTTCTGCATGTCGTATGATTGACAATAGTATTTGTTTGTTTACAATATTAATAGTGAATGAGTGCAGCTTACGATCAGTGTAACGCCGACGCGTACATGTCGCACGCGCAACTAGAATACGAGGATAACGACGATTGTTACATCATGGTTTATTAGACAGCTAGAGAATGTGACCCTTAAAGTTATACGCCCCTAACGTCGTTTGAACAACTATACCCGTGAAGCAGATGGCAATTTTGAGACAAGAAAACAATAAGTTGCATGAACCTCGACGCCCAACAACCCACTTTAGATGAAAGACAATTCAAACAGCCATTGATAAATATCAGAAAAAAATAACAAACAAAACTAACAATGGATGCTAAGCGTGACACAGTGACACGCGAACTGTCGGTGTTCTACAAAAAATTTAACGTCTTGCAATGAGACATTTTGAATTCCATTTCCTGACACGTTTGGTTCAATATTAATAAATATAAGTATCATTTTTGTTGAGATATATTGTTGCTGCTATTCAGATAGTTATCAAAAGATTATTTAAGTATGACCTACAGCAATAAGTTTTTTTTAAATCATCCGTTAATTCAGTTATGATTTGAATTGCCAGAAAGACTGACATTTTTAACAGCATCAATGAGTCGCAGTATAACATAGTTTGAAAAAGGGTTTGGTCTTTGGTCAGTCTGGAATGTCACACGTCTGTGTTGCACGCAAGGAACTAGGGACACTCTAAATTCCATGGATTTCTCACACCGATGTATCTATCTGAGTTCATGTTTGGACGTCGGCGGACATTTGTCCAGGTGTTTCTTCTCCGTAAAGGTATTACGGGAAAACCGCAATGACCACCTGTTAACTCAGTTATTGCGCAGAGTCAAAAACATCTCTTAACTAAGAACTTGACCGAGATACTTTAAATTCTTCCTTAAAATAAAGTCAACGACCAAAACAATTGTTAGGTGAATAACCTCCAAGGAAGGGAGGTCACTAACAATGAAAATACCTGAAATGCTCCCTGAACACTTTATTGCCCGTTTCGTACTTGAGACAACAGAATAGTGGACATGACATCGATTCCAGAAGTTTGGTATTTTGATCACAGATGTGTCAATGCGATGCATAAATAATAGTTCTTGACATTAGACAAGACAGGGGCAGTAAGTCATACAAATACAAGACAGGGGCAGTAAGTCATACAAATACAAGACAGGGGCAGTAAGTCATGTATCATTATTCCTTAGACAACAAATGTCTCTCTACAACAAAATAAACTAGCGGCAATCGTCGATAATAGGTTTTTAAAGACTGTTACGGTCCCGTTCAAATGTATTATACACGTTATTTGCATTGGTTAGTGCAGGTGTGACGGCGATCCTGCTGTAGGGGCGCACTTAAAGAATCTGTAAAACGAATATTGCGATCGCGAAATTCAATTTTTTTAGTGTGAGAAAGATTGTCAGCTGGAACTGGGAAAGTAATGACGGAAGATTATGGACGTATTTTTTGTTGAAAGAAAGAATAGACAAACCACAATGAACCTAATATGTCCTTTACTGACCCTAAAGTACCAATTGGAAAGGTATATAAGTACTGGTGGATGGCTTAACATTGGTGTGGGAAACGGTCTACTGTAAATAATATAAACTTTCAATATTTCCTTCTAGAGCAGAGTTGATTATGCCTTCCAAAACTAGGATTTCATTGCTTTCAAACTTCATTATCAATTTCCAACAGTAAATACTGTATTCAAAAACATTGTGAAATTTTGATATTGCGTCATGTAAGAAATGAGACAAAGGTTAAAACGGAAGAACAATTTCGTTGTTTTTTTTATATCATATTGCTATGGAATGCAGTTTTATATGATGCAACTATGATTGGAAATTTGATCACATTCTTCAAATATTGATTGTACATTTCATGACATAGTGAGTGAAAGGGAAACATTAAGAATTTGATACAAAAAATCTTATTTGATGCACATTTTTGCTGGAATTAAAATCTAGTTGACAAATGATCTTAACACCTTTCATAAATGAATTCAACTGCTAAATGCACCGGTTCTGCATTCCTCGGCCGCACATTCCCTTTGGCATTCCAGTCGCCCAGGAAACGTCGCAATTCTATGTCGATTGTCTTAAGGACTTTCCACCAGAGGTGTGAATCATCATTGACAGCGATTGCTTGTTGAGGTTTAAGTACTTGACTGAGTGTGCAAGCTGCATGTTAGTCTTTGTTTGTATTTAAACTCTTTGTATTTCCATGTTATAATTCTTTGTTGTTCCTTTAAGATGGACAAATTTGATGTAAGGGTTGTTTTATTACATGTTTATATTTGTGTCAGTCAGTACCGTATAAACAGCATCATTATGGACCTTGGACAAAAATAAGACTGCAGTGCATTAGGACCCTACTTAGACAACCTGTACTACAGCATACACCTTCCTTCACTTAAACAGACAAATTAGGACTGAGCCAATTCAAAATAGATAACTAGCTGTAGCATACATATCATAAATATTAGCAAAAATACT
The DNA here is from genome assembly GCA_032362205.1 of Clione limacina. Taxonomy (NCBI): domain Eukaryota; kingdom Metazoa; phylum Mollusca; class Gastropoda; order Pteropoda; family Clionidae; genus Clione; species Clione limacina. The sequence continues at coordinate 17,578 of JAUUEB010426408.1, forward strand.
CGTGAGGCCTGGACAACAACTGCCCAGCTTGACCATACATTATATATACAACTGCCCAAAAGTGAAAACCAGAAATCATACTTCGCCAGTGGCCGCACTTTGAACACGGATCGTTTTGTATATTGTAATCGATCATTGACTTTCCATTGCGTTTATACATATAGTCTACTATTGTTACCCACTACGTTCACGACAAAATGCAACCTGGGTTTATCCTTAAAATTCAAGGCTATCTCTAGGAATGTTCAATTATTAAACATCTTCCATTGAGCAGGTGCTGTTGACAACAATACGTCATAGTTTTTGGAAAAAATACAAGATAACGAAATAAATCTGACATGACCCGTTGAAAAGAATGCGGATGCTCTCTTTGTTGTGATTCTAAAAATAAATAGATACTATCGAGCCTCTATAAAGAGCCTCTTTTAAAAGCATCAGAGTGGTGCATGAAAAGCATTATGTATCAACACCAAAACACTTAAAACCAATTCAGCTTTTTAGTGAAATTGTTACTTTTTTACGCCAGATCTAAAGATCCATCTGAAGATTCCCACTGAGCACTTCAAACGGAACAGGTGACAAGATTTGTCAAAATACAGATAACTTTCCAGCTGGGTACTATCAACATCAAGTATCGAACACTTGACTGGGGATTCCCGATACTTCCACCTGTCCCAAACACAAGCACTTGTCACATGGTAATATGGCCATGTGACATAGTCGTGTGGTCATATGACATTGGTGTTGTCGTCTGCGTTTGTTAAACAACAAGATAAACAAATTCCAATAAAGCTCAAGTTCTCTTGGTTCTCTCGACATATCTATGGAACGTTTCGGAACAGGTGGCTATCAGAAATCTTTTTGAACTATCAAATACAAAAACTGGAATCTCGGAGGAAGTGTCTAATTTAACGTTGTCGACATATTCAAAGGGTTAAGAAGAATACGTTTATTGCAACATTAAACACATAATTTGACTTGCTCAATAAGTAGACAAAATACAAGGGAACAAACTGCAGTTATATATCGGCGTGATATGATTTCTTCCAGACGGAATCTTATATAATTCTGCTCAGTTTGTTAAAATAAAAAAGATGAATAAAACGTCATCTAAAATATCACAATGAATTGATAGAAAAGTTATTTCTTTCAGCACAAGCTTCAATTGAAACGAAAACGAGAAGATATTTGTATAGGAAAAACAAAACCCCTTGCCAAGAAGCAGAGTGTAGACAACTTGTTTGTTATTCACGTATTTGCAATTACGTAGCGTATTTCAACGCCCAAATGCGCTAATTCAAGAATTAATTTGGATCAAGTAAAACTAATCTATAAGCAGTCGATCGAAGTCAAAGATCAACCTAATTAAAACTGGGAACGTGCTGATCAGGCCACAAAGATCTTCCTGGGCCTGGAGGGGCTCCTTGTTTTAACGGTGATTCTAGACGGCTGATCGGGCAGGCCACAACAGTCAATCGGCTATAAAGCAGAATGATCAGGTCTCCGGCACGGCGTCCTTAGCAACCAAATCCTGTTAAAGTCATCATAGGGTTATCAAGGCTATCAGGGAGGTCGAGCTGAGCAGACGATGTCAAATGACGGTTATCGCCCTTTTCCCGCCGTCCATGTCGTTGACAGACGTACAAAGCTGGTGTGAAGTTGACGAGGATGTTAGGAGCAGATTACGACGAGTGTTAAAAGATGATCACTGCCTCCGTGAAAGGGGAGAAATTCTAGCGCTTAGCCAGTTCAGAAGAGATACTATGTATTCTTATCTATTGGTCAGTATGGCCAATTAGAACTTGGAAAAGTAGGCATATTATCAGTGGTATATCAAAAACAAAATACCCCCTAGATAGGAAATAATGTGCATCTACATTTTAACCATAATGGAAATTCCAATTATGTCAGGATGCTTTTACCAGTTTTAATGTTCAGATTTGAAGCTTTGATATTAAAACATACGAATGAGCAACTCAATTTTAAGATTTGCCATTTTTACCTTAGTGCACTCATATTTCTCTTTGGAATCACCACAACTATTATAGTATCAGATATTTCGGAATCATATCTAGTGTAGCCCCTGAAGCTGACTGAAGATGTAATCTCTGTCACGTGCCAAATACCCAGAAATCTCGCGAGACTGGAGGCTGATGACCCAGATCGTGTATTCTAGCCCTTGTCTCGTCACGCACAAGGCACGAGCAGTTTGGCACGACTTCACATGAGCGAAAAAGCACGCTCATTTGTGACGTTATCAAACGTCTGCTTATGAGGATAGGGACTCATTATGTTATGTCGCTATTTTTATCACCATGACAACGCAACTTAACTAAATGGCTTGCCACGCAGGGTGATAAATTGTCTAAAATATCTAAAGAACATACACTTTTAACCGTTTGGGATTCAATGATATTACCCATTTGAGTATAATTAGCTAAATTAGTAAACTGGTGATAATTTATTCGACACTAGACAAAATCGCACATCGAGCCAGCTACTGACAGAGACCATTAGCCTTTATACCCATGGCAATGAAAGAAGGAATGAAGGAAGGAAGGAAGGAACGAAGGAAGGGATATGAAGGAAGCGATGAAAAAAAAAGAAAGGGAGGAAGAAAGGAAGAAAGGGAGAAATGAAGGAAGGAAGAAAAAAGAAAGGAATGAAGGAATGAAGGAATGAAGGAAGGAAGGAATGAAGGAATGAAGGAAGGAAGGAAGGAAGGAAGGAAGGAAGGAAGGAAGGAAGG
>JAUUEB010426409.1:0-11986 GCA_032362205.1 Clione limacina
AAAATTATGGGGGAATCTGAAATAAAAATGTTTTGGTCAAAATGTCAGTTACAGGAGTACTATTCCGAGGCGACGAAATATATTAAAATCTAGAAATAAAAGATAAACAAATCACATCTCATAAAATAAGGTGAGAAGAAACCAAATGTAATCTAAAATTGTTAAGTTCTCAGTTTCAAAGACAGCAGTTTTATATTCACACATGCACTCCTTCAAAGTACTCTTACAGATATAATGGTAAAATATTAATGAAAAGAGCGTTTTCATCCAAAAAGAAACTGAAAAAACTCCTGTTTAATAATATCAACTAAAAAAGAAATGCTAGAAAAAACCAATGTGAATAATTTGGCTGATGAAGAAGGTATACAAAGTTTGAAGTCTACCAAACCTGATAATCGTAGTAAACCTGAAAGAATTATCAATAACTTAGATTGCCTTCAAAAAATTTTAATCCTCACTACTGTCTATCCTACTTGAGACTGGGGATGATTTCATGTAAATTCAAGTTGATTTTCTGAGACATTTCAGAAAATATCATTTGACAGCATCAGAATTGCCCCCGAAAAAGTTTCTTTGATAGCAATAAAAATGAAACAATCCTCATCCAATGATATTTTGAGGCAAAAATAATCATGTTCACTCCAACTTTTTCAAATAGTTCCAATCTAAATTATTGTCTTTTCTTGTGTTCATGTTGCTTTATAAAACAAACAAAAGGTAAGAACCCTTCAGTATGAGTATAGGTTAAATAAGACACTAGATCTTCCTACTACTCCTTTTTTATACAAGACTACAACAAATTAATAAGGGACAATGAGAAGAGTGCGGACATTATAATATGAAACATCCTTAAATTTATCATATTTCTCTAGGAACACTAAGAATCATAAAAATCTTTCTTGTATTTGTACAATAGATTCATTTCAGATATAAACAATGTTTAACATTGATTCTATTTGAAAACAATAAAATCTTTTAAAAAAGACAACAGAAGTTATTGTCACATGTGATAGAACTAATACAAATATCATGTCGTTGAATGAATAGAAGAAATCAAGATTTCAAGATGTTTCTTTCCAAAAGGTCAATTTAGGCAGTAAGAAGGTTAATCAAATGGCTACATTTTACAGTCAATTGTGGTGTCTTCTAGTTCACAGCAAAACTATAATATTCTAGGATAAAAAGATCAAACTTATAAAGATAGGAGAAATAATTATGAGAATGTACAAACCAGGCAGTGGCATATGTGCACATACTGAAAAATGTTTTTAAGAATTATAAAAATATGGATCTGAAACTGACTAAATTCAAAAAATGCATCATCTATTTAGCAAAATAATCTACTAAAACAAGGAATGGTGTTGAATAAAAATAAAATAAACTTAATTTGTATAATTGGGAAGGTTTAACTTCTCAAACACATGCAGGTGAGCACAACTCTAATATATTTCAAATGTTGCAAATCATGACAAACAAGGCAATAACGGATATATCATGTGTAATGAAAAACATACAAGCATTCAATACAATCTTTCTTTTATAGTCTGGAGGCCTTGGTTTTGAAAATAACTTTTCTGACTTTGAAATAAATTTTATAGCAGAAAATACAATTCCGATGTCAGTCATCTGTATCATAAAGATATCTGGATTATCAACTTCAAGACTATAAAAGTAAGATTGGATCTGCATATTAAACAATAAAATATAATAAACTAGCAACAAATATTCTGAAAGCTGTGTGATTACTGTGAAGGAGAAGCCAAGGGGATAATACAAGTCATAAATGAAGACATGTATAACCAAGACTGTTACCTCGTACTCCTTCAGTTTAGTCTCATACTCCTGTGTCAATGTCTCTCTCAACTCCTCTAATTCTTTATTGTGCTTCTCATTGGCTTCTTCCTCCTCTTTGCCTCTGTCCTCCATGAAATCAGTCATCAGTTTCCTATGACGCTCTACAAACTTTTTCTGGGAGATGGAAAAAAAAAAAATTCCATAAACAATTAACATTATCAATGATTAAAAAAATACATGTCAATCCTGATTTTATTCTTCTTCTTGTTTTGTTGATAACTTAACTTGAGTATTTCATCAACTTAGCATCCGTGGCCTAAATAGCAGTATTTACTGTAGGGCAAGTCAAAGCCAATCTTTAAAACTTTCTGAATTTTCAATAAGTATGATTGCAACATTTACCTTCGAGATTGAATTAGAAAGTCTCTCAGGAGCTTTCGCTCGTCCTCCGACGAGCTTCTTCGGCTGAATGATGTTTACTGCTTGTCATGTGACCTGATGACGTTTGGTCACATGACAAAGCAGCGGGTAGCAGCTCTTGGTAGATAATAAATATTATGTTTTACCTTTCAAAGATGCTATTATGATTCAATCAGATAACTAACCAGCCACCTTCATAATGTTTGGAGTGTTTAAGAGTTGTTATTGGTTTGCTCATGATAGCAGCAAGCCAGAAGTTAAAATAAAATTCTTAATAAAAATGGCCAAGGTATGTGGATGACATAACTGCATTAACAACTTGTAATGTACATACATACTTTCTTACTGATTTTGATAAGTGACTGTTATTGAGGTCATTTGTTATCCTTCACTTTGGTATATCTTGTAAGTTTTGAAAACAATCTTATAACTGAATACATATGATCTGGTCATAATATGGAACAGCTTCAAGTAACAAACACTTCAAATCAAAGAATAAATATTAAACATACCCCATATAATATTAAACATACCCCATATAATATTAAACATACCCCATATAATATTAAACATACCCCATATGACTCATTTCCATATCCATAATCGTTATATCCACCACCCATACTGCCTTTGTTGCCATATCCACTTTCATAGTTGGTGCCGGTGCCTGTGCCTGTGCCCCAGCGTCTGGAGACAAAAAGAGTAAAAAGATGTACAAAAAATAATGATGATCAGAATTAATATTATAGAGCACATTTTTCATGACAGGCTCAAAGCAATTTACATGATTTTCATGTCATTCTCATTCACTCGTCATCTAAACCAACTTACTCTGACGTTCTCTGTTCATGCCAACCACCTTATTTGCTAACATATTTATATCATTATAAATTCAGAAAATAAAGAACAAATGTCATTTACATTCAAAGTCAGGAGCTATTATAATACATCAAAAGGAAATTGGCCGACTTAAACTACCGACTTAATTAGTTATCATAGATAAGTTAGACTTCAAAGGACTTGCACATATCCGTAGTTTTGTTTACTCACGCCATGTAGAGAAACGTTTTTAATATAGGTAACTCCAGAAAATGTCAGGGATTGACAGTCCCTTTGTTTCTGTGAAATTTTAATTGTTGTGTTTGTTGAAATGCGAATAACTGTACATCATACAACTATAAATAAAGCCTTCATAACATCTTACCCAGGATCCATCCCCTTCCAACTTCCTTGATCTAATGGGGCAGGCCCTGCAGGTGCTCCAGGGGTTGACTTCAGACCAGGCACTTTTCCCAATAATGACTTCTGACCACCTCCAACACCACCAGAGCCCATACCACCTCCAAGACCACCAGGGCCCATACCACCTCCGACACCACCAAGGCCCATACTACCCCCGACACCTCCTAGGCCCATACCACCTGCAGCACCACCCTTTGAGCGCTGATTGTCCATAGGACTGCTGCCCAACAATCCACCACCTCCCATTTGGTTGCCTCCCATTTGGTTGCCTCCCATCTGGTTGCCTCCCATCTGGTTGCCTCCCATCTGGTTGCCTCCCATCTGGTTGCCTCCCATCTGATTGGCTCCCATCTGGTTGCCACCCATCAGCTGCCGCATCTGCCCTCCCATTCCTTTGCCCATAAGAGGACCATCTTTGGGCATATCCCCAAGGAGACCTCTGCCGCCACCTCCACCTCCATTTTGTCCACCGCCTTGTGACATCTGAAACAGAAGGTTTTGTCCAATCTAGACAAAAGATAGAAGGTCAAAATAATTTTTATTACAGCAAAAAACAGAGATTGGTTGATTGACAAAAAGAATGAAATATGTCGACTTCATCATCTAAAGAGGACAGTGTTTGTATGGATCCAAAAATATCTCAGATTTGAATACTAGATAATAGTAGAGTGGTCAATACTTTCCTAATATCTAACAATGATTGGAACTTACAAAAATGTATGAATAACATTGGAAGATTATAAGAAGAAGAATACTTTTTGATCCTTAAGACATGTGTATAAGAGAAATACAGCTAGACATGAACACAAAAGATGTGTCTACGCATGACAATTTTGATAATGTAAAAGTGTTTTGTTCATCTCATCATTGAACCTATCTATTGTTGTATAATTGTACAGTATTCAACCTTGACTTGCTTGGAGGTTCTCTTCAAATTTCTGTTATATGCATATTTAAAAAACAAACACTGAACAGAATAAATTTATTCCTCACTACACATTATTTGACAGCATAAAATAACACTTGATATTAAATAAAAGAAGCTAAAATACAAAAATTAGCAAATAGACACATACATATTTTCTGTGTTTAATAAAACATCTAGAAAAAGAAAATATGTATGTGTCAAATTGCTATGGTGTTGAATATCTTTATAATTATGCATTCTATAAGCCATATAAATTTAAAGGCAATAGATTCCACAGACCAGACTGTTTGTCCATATCATAGATACTAATTCTCTATGGCTGTGCTATTTTGCTTATTCTGAAAGTTGTTGTCTTTCCGATTTTCATTATCAGGAATCCCAACACAATTGATTTTGTCAATTTTACACTCCAAGACTGTCTGCCGCCTTGCGATTGCACTGTTTCATAAATTCAAATTCTTGTTGAACAAGGGGCAACAAAGCAGAAAAAAACCCAACTGTTGAAAAGAGGGACAATTTGAAGAGACACAAACAATAAAGTCAATTATTGCCCTTGTTTAATTTTCATCGTTTTATCAAGAGCAGTAGGGTAGAGTGCCCTAACTTCGATCGATGGAGTTCAGATTCCAACTTCCGTAGTCATATCTTTATAACCAATGAGAGGAAAGCTTTCAAATAAAAAACAGGCTAACCACACACAATCCCTGTTTAGAAATGACCGTAAATGGATTGGCCAATGAAAAGACGAGTTGGGCTAAAATGAGATTGCTTTCAATAGTTTGAAATTCTTAACTCCGACCGATCGTTCCTAACTTCGATCGAAGTTAATTCCTATAGATCAGAGTTAGGAATACAGTGATTTTCCGTTGACAAAAAACAGGATACGACTGAGCCGGTTTGGATTTCAAATGCGCAGACGCTAAAAACTGCGAATGTAAACACATTGGTCTTTGGCGAAGAAGATTCAGAGATTACAGAGGGTTCATTTGCCAGGATTTTATGAGATTTTAACTCAACCCATTGTTATTTACGGAGTAATTTGTTAAGGCAGGTAGACCCATCGATCAAAGTTAGGCATCGATCGAAGTTAGGGCACTCTACCCTATGCTTGTGTTATCATGCACTGTTAATCTAGCAAGACATTAATCAGCTTATCTAAACGCATGTTTTATAAGAAAAATTTGATCATACACATTTGGTCTTTTGGCCTTTAAATCTAATTAATATGATACATCAGCTTGAATTTGTGAAATTGATTTGTGATATGAGTATTGAGTTTTTTTAAAAGATAATTTGGCCTGAGTTCCCGTCAACATGTGGATTTACATGTCTAAGCTAAATCTACCTGTGATATCAACCAGTTATAGTTGTAAAGTAAAAATAGTCTGTGCCCTGGGATACTGTGACAATAGGCAACATGTGATATAAACAATGTGATAATAAGCAGAGTCTACTGTATATCAATGTGAATTTTCCCATATACACCTTTAAAGATATTTTCTTCACTCACATTGTACGTACACACAATAGATGTAGACACAAACACACTGGTGTCACAAGGTTTAGACATCTGTATTCTAATGTACCAATCCAAGTATCGTTTGCTTTTTTAAGTTGATAACAAACTTTTACAAAGTATCAAATTCTATGATGTGAATTAATCATATTACGTTTTTCTTTCTTTTTTCTCATGCCTTTCTGTTCATGCAAGACTCTTGAGATCAGCCCATCTCCCTCATCAGAGGCCAGCCACTTGTTACAGGGGAAATACTGCTCATAACCTGCTGCTGGGCAGTAAACCTGGAACATGGAAGATAATTCAGTCATACAAGCAGACTTAACAAAAAATATGTATCAATTTGAGAATAATCATGGAAGATGATCAATTCCCATTAATAAGATTTAAAAGTTTTAAATCAATTTCAATATTCGTTATTTCTTAATAACAGGTATATGCCTGAAGCCATAATTCTAATGGTAAGAATGTTTGTATTCTTTTATATAACTGACAATATCAAAGACTATTATTTTAGTATTAGAATACCCAAAACAGTACAGTCATAAAAAGTCACTAAATCGCTAAAAATCCAAGACAAAAGTCTTCTAAATACATGGAGCAAAACAAACAAGTTAACTCACATTTAAAGTGATTCAATAAGATAATATCAGCTCTACATTGTTTCTGATTGTACTAACCAATTACCATTTTTGCCCACATTCTAGTGATTATTTCAATTTTTAGCAATTCATTTTATGGATAAGGTATACTTCAATACCTACATTTATTTATTTTACAGATGTTTTAAGTACCCTTTGCAAAAACTCACATAATTTCTTTTTTTTCTTATTACTATAAGCATCATAGCAAAAAGAGAGCATCAATTACAGTGAAAATATCAGAGTTAAAATTCAAAAGCACTCTACCACTGAATAATAGTGTCATCAATATAACAAATATAAAATCTTACAATAACGTTGTCAAGGAACCAGCCAGATCCAGGTCCTGAGTCATCATGGCCGACCTCAAGCTTGGACAGTGGACTCAACATCTTAGCCACATCCACATTAAAGATATCTGTCTTGTTACGCTCAAACTCCCCACCAGAGTCAAGCCAGATTTTGCCGCTGGTCTCGTTGCCTTTTTCCCCACCATAGAGAACAACATATACTCTGGCATCTGTGCCTGCATTTGTCTTGTCCCCAGTTTTCACGGTGATGATGAATGGAAAGCCTGAATAATGTAAAAATTAAAAAAAAAGAAAGAGGAAAGCAAACATCATTAAACTATTTTGTAATGTGAAGAGACCAAAGTGATGTAAAGGAAATAAAAATTGAAGATTTAGGGTAAAAACACGCCCAGCCAAATGATACACTGTGTTTCAAAAAGAGGCAGTTTCCAAAAGTAGCCTTGTTTAATTTCAATAGGGTAGTTTGATGAAAAACCTGTCATGGGTGTGTGGCTTTCTTTACTACATGTTTAGACAATTATCCTAAAAATTGTGAGGAAATTGACCACAAAAAATACAGAGAAAAGTTTATCATAAAAATGATGAGAAATTTTATCATGAAATTGGTGAGCAAAGTTTATCGTAAAAATTGTGAAAAATGAAAAAAAGTTGAGAAACCATTATAAGCATAAAGGCAATACCCACAGAAACAGGGATAACTTACTTTCAACAAGAAAATATAACCTTGCAAACATTGCGATGAGAAGCTGTATATATTTGATTGCACCCCTTTAATTGGCATTGAACAACTGTACTCAAAAACCAATGAGAAAATAGCTTTAAAATTTTGCTCACTCACTTTCCTTGGAAATGACTTCTGTAATATTCTCATATTTTTTTTGCGAGGATTTAATTTTATAAAAATGCAAGTTACAAGTATTATATTGATGATGATTTGAGGAAAAACCTATCAACATTAGCAAGGATTAAATCCCTCGCGAAAATTATTGTGGGACATTCGCGAAAAAAGTGCTTTTACAGTAATAGAAGAATGTACAAAAAAATGATAATATCTAAACACGTTTTAATAGTTTCTTTAGTTGTAGAAGTGAATGCACCTAATTTCACAGAAAGCACATCATAACATGCAAATTACATCAGAAAAAACAAAAACATAGTAACATGTTATATCATAGTACAGCTATAAGAATTAGTGGATATCAAGCTAGTCAATTGATGACACCCTGGCCACCTATTAGTGGACATCAAGCTAGTCAATTGATGACACCCTAGCCACCTATTAGTGGATATCAAGCTAGTCAATTGATGACACCCTGACCACCTATTAGTGGACATCAAGCTAGTCAATTGATGAAACCCTGGCCACCTATTAGTGGATATCAAGCTAGTCAATTGATGACACTCTGGCCACCTATTAGTGGACATCAAGCTAGTCAATTGATGACACCCTGGTCACCTATTAGTGGACATCAAGCTAGTCTATTGATGACACCCTGGCCACCTACTAATGGTTGCAATATCTAGAATCTTTTTTGCTGGACAATGTCCAGGAATCCAAATACACCAATAGTCAGAGATATAAATGGCAGTAATCCTTATAGAAAACAAATACCCTAAAAGAAACAAAGTCGATTTCTACTGCAAATTGAGAATCCTGGTGTTAGTGCAGCATTCAACATGGTTCATTTTTCTCTACAAACACTGACAACTGAGTGGATTTGTTAACTGTGCTTGGTAAAAAAAATTCTAAGGTTCATCAAAATAAACAAGTAAGAGGAAAACTTTGCATACTGTGTTGTAAATGAAGAAACTTGAGGCCCTTCAAACTTTATAAATGTACATGGTCCTATCCCTTATATTTATGCCTTTCTCATCTATGTTGTCATTTTTTGACAATGTCTTTTAGAAACCTATCCCATATATAGCAATACAACAATGAGTTATCTCCATTACTTTCAACTCTGTGTTGCTTGAGTGAACAAAATTATAATTTCATTCTTTGTCAATATGTATGCTAAACTCCCAAGCAATGGGTCATCATAATTTCTTCAGCAAAATTTCTAGAGAAGATATATGGGTCTAAAAATATACTTTGTTCATCAAACTTTGAAAACCTTTGTTCAGATGTACTGTTTTTGCCAAGTTGGACAACTCATACAATTCTATTCAGAGCGTCATTTAACCTTAAAAATTTAGCTCATCAAACAAAATAATAAAGTGCCAGTAAAAGCATTATTGTATTCCTTTCTGGTGATTTACAATAGAAATGGATCAGACATGCCTCCGTCGCACTAATACTTTAACTTGAGATTCGTTTCTTTTTAATACTTCTGTGTAAAACAATAAAGAAGCAAAAATGCTTAACAGGGTATCAAAACATAAAGGCCAATAATGCAAATGAAGAGTATATAAGTTACCACAGGATATAAGCTTGCTTATGTAACAACGAATGGCACAGAATAATAAAAAAAGATAATAATAATGGCATTTATATAGCGCTTTTATCTTTGGAGTAAGCTCAAAGCGCTTTATAATTAATTATATAATAAAAACACTAGGTTCTAAGCACACACATGGTTTGGTATTATTGGGTAACTTTACACACCCACATGCATATCTTTCATATGAATCCTATAAAACATCAACAGTACAATTTGTTTAGATGTAGTTAACCAGACAAACATTGCGCATCAGAAATAAATTGTTAGCACTAAAGACAATATTGCTAAGGTGAGATTATGCTTTTGGTTGATTTATGTCAATTAGATTCGATTTTTCTGAGAAAGTATCCAGTGTTAAGGAGATCAAATATATGACACTGTGCCCACTTGGTAGATGACTCTACATCTTTACTACAGAAACAATAGGTCATTAGTAACAGAGCACACATTATGTGAAATATGTTTACATACAGACAATTATGATTGATTCATATTGTGTTATAAAGATCAATTTATCACAACACAATCTTAGAAGTCTGGTTTGCAAGGCTGACTTAATTACACAATTCAATAAAAACTATCAAGAACTTGAGTTGTCTGTTTCTCATATAACAAAAATCTCAAAAACTTGCTTGGCATCTTACAATTGTTTTAAATGAATGTTTTATAAATACATACATACTTTTAACATTGAGATAAGGTGAGGCTTTGATAGCTGCATTATAGTGTAGACATGAAGAGGAATCAAAGAAGTTAAGAAAAAAAAGTAACTTTTAAACAACAATCATAGTTTGAGAATATGGCTTCTTTTCTTTTGAACTGAAGTCTTCCCTCTAGGCAAAAGAAAATTGCTTGTGTGCGACTTTTGTGGGGGCTTGTATTGCGATAAATTTTCTTATGTCATTTGTTTTCGACTGTCTATCAAGCAGAGTTACTTCAGAAGCCATATAGTGACCACAATTTTGCCGAAGGTAGCACCAAAATGTTTAAAAAATGATTACAAAAAACTGTAGATATTACATGATCAGTAGACTAGCTTTTTCTCTTAACTAAGTTGTTTAAGATGTAAGCAGGTGTACACAATAAACAACAAGGATTTACCATTTGAATAGGTTCAATAACAATACAGTCAGTGACAATAACAACACAAATTTACCGCTAACAACCAGTACAGTTATTAGTCAGGGAAGGTGAAAGACAAATGTGCTACCACATCAAAATCAAAGTGATAACATCAATTAAGACTAATAAAAAGAGTGTAATATATATACCTTCTGTTGACAAGTAATCAAAGCATTATGGGGAAGAAGAGAATATTCAAATACAATTGTATACATCTAAAAAAAATCTATACTATTTTTACATCTATTTAAAAGTGCATAAATCATGGTCAATTAGTAAAAAAAAACAGCATCATTTCTAGTGCAAAATGGAATAAAACATTATCAAGTTTTGTGGCAAATACAAACAAATGACAATTTAACTCGTAAATATGACAAATGTCATGATAATTTTAAACTCAGCACCCTAAAAAGGTTATCAATATTTATGATTTTGATATTGAAATAAGTCCTTCATTTTAAAATCTGTGCGTTTGTCTTATTTCTAGTATTTCTAAGTCTGTATACATAAGGAATTTTTGGACGAGCATGAACTTTCAGCTTAGAAAATGTTTTCAAACCAGAGAAAACATTACAAAAACTCTAGTCCTATCATGAATACTTTCTAAGATAAACTTTTGAAATTGATTATTGTTATTTGATTTATTCTGGATGCCAGCTCATGAGTGGGTCAATTATAAGATTTGTATGCTCTGTTTCAACATCTATCAGTCCTAAGATATATCAGTCCTGAGATCTATCAGTCCTAATATCTACTAGTCCTAAGATCTATCAGTCCGAAGATCTATCAGTCTAAAGATATAACAGTCCTAAGATCTATCAGTCTTAAGATCTACCAGTCCTAAGATCTATCAGTCTTAAGATATAACAGTCCTAAGATCTACCAGTCCTAAGATATAACAGTCTTAAGATATAACAGTCCTAAGATCTATCAGTCTTAAGATCTACCAGTCCTAAGATATAACAGTTCTAAGATCTATCAGTCTTAAGATCTACTACTACTAGTCCTAAGATCTATCAGTCCTAAGATCTACCAGTCCTAAGATCTATCAGTCCTAAGATTTACCAGTTAAGATATAACAGTCTTAAGATCTATCATACGATCTATCAGTCTTAAGATCTACCAGTCCTATGATATAACAGTCCTAAAATATAACAGTCTTAAGATCTATCATAGGATCTATCAGTCTTAAGATCTACCAGTCCTAAGATATAACAGTCCTAATATCTAACAGTCATAGGATCCAACAGTCCTAAGATCTATCAGTCCTAAGATCTATCAGTCCTAAGATCTATCAGTCCTAAGATCTAATAGTCCAAAGATCTAACAGTCCTAATATCTAACAGTCCTAAGATCTATCAGTCATGTATCAGTCCTAAGATGTATCAGTCCTAAGATCTATCAGTCCTAAGATGTATCAGTGCTTAGATCTAACAGTCCTAAGATCTAACAGTCCTAAGATCTAACAGTCCTAAGATCTAACAGTCCTAAGATCTATCAGTCCTAAAATCTAACAGTCCTTAGAACTATCAGTCTTCTTGGTTTGATTTCAACCAAGTGGTCTTCACTTT
>JAUUEB010426520.1:0-11984 GCA_032362205.1 Clione limacina
AATCCTAACCCAAAGGAACAGGGTAAAAAAGAACCAGTCATGTCACACGGCAGCCAAACAGATGGCAGCAGGCAATATGCTATACTCTCCTGTATGAGTCAAGAGATGTTTGTTAAAATGACTTTTTTGTGTATAAGTCTTTCCACAATCTGGACATTGGTGTGACCTCTCTCCTGTATGAGTCAAGAGATGTGTGTTTAAACTACCTTTCTGTTTATACGTCTTTCCACAGTCTGGACATTGGTGTGGCCTCTCTACTGTATGAGTCAAGAGATGTGTGTTTAAATGACTTTTTTGTTTAAAGGTCTTTCCACATTTTAGACATTGATGTCTCCTTTCCCCTGTATGAGTCAAGAAGTGTTGATTTAAATGACATTTTTTTGTAAAAGCCTTTCCACATTTTAGACATTGATGTCTCCTTTCCCCTATATGAGTCAAGAAGTGTTGATATAAATGACGTTTTTTTGTAAAAGCCTTTCCACAATCCGGACATTGGTGTGGCCTCTCTCCTGTATGGGTCACGAGATGTTCATTTAATTGATTTTTTTGTGTATAAGTCTTATCACAATCTGGACATTGGTGTGGCCTCTCTCCTGTATGAGTCAAGAGATGGTAGTTTATACCGTTTTTTTGTTTAAAAGTCTTTCCACAATCTAGACATTGATGTCGCCTCTCTCCTGTATGAGTCAAGAGATGGTTGTTTAAAACACGTTTTCGTACAAAAGTCTTTCCACAATCTGGACATTGGTGTGACCTCTCTCCTGTATGGGTCAAGAGGTGTTCATTTAAATGATTTTTTTGTGTATAAGTCTTATCACAATCTGGACATTGGTGTGGCCTCTCTCCTGTATGAGTAAAGAGATGTTGGTTTATACGACCTTTTTGTTTAAAAGTCTTTCCACAATCTAGACATTGATGTAACCTACCTCTTGTATGAGTCAGGACATGTTTGTTTAAACGACCTTTTTGTTTATAAGATTTTCCACATTGTGGACATTGGTGTGGCCTCTCTCCTGTGTGAGTTAAGAGATGTATATTACAATTATTTTCTCTGGCATATCGCTTACCACATACTCGACATTGATGTGGCTCTTCTCCTATATGAGCCGTGAGATGTGCCTTTAAATTACATTTGTACTTATAAGACTTTCCACAGTCAAGACATATGTATGACACCTTTTCATCAGGCATAGACAAATGAGTCTTAAAAAAGCATGATTGTTTTAATAATTGTCTATATTGCTGAGATTGGTCTGAACTTTCAGATTTTATTCGTGGGAATAATACATTGTCTGAAAATTCCCCTGTCGACACATTTTCATCTTTAACCACATGCTCGGAAAGGGTAGTGTGAGGTGCACTCATGTTATTTGTTGTTGAATCATATCCTTTTGTGTTCTCAAGCAATAATCCATCTTTGATCGATGGTTTCAGCTCTTGGTTATAAACATTCCTGAGTTCATTATTGTAATCAACAAATTCTTCCATCTTAAGTTATCAATAACTCAACAAAGTAACTTTATCCATAATAAACGTATTTTTAAATTGCTGAAGGTCAAGCTGTTCCTTTTGTAAGAAAATCAGTCAAAAAAGATCCATCATAACTCAATATGTATCCTGGGGAAGACAAAAAATAAATGAAGTTAGATTAAAAATGTTTGTTTCATGTTTAAATAAATATTGACATTGCTTGAATAATTTATTTAGCAATAACCAATGGGAAAATATAACTATGGGACACTAGGAAGAATGCAGTAACACATTGGCATAATATAAATGTGGATCCCAACAAATCCTAATAACATTTTTGTTGATGGTCAGAACCGCAGTCAAATTGTAAAGAAACATTTTCATACGATATGATTTTGTTATGTATGAAATAAAAGTTTCATCTCAACCGCATAGATGGCAGGGCTTACAATAGAACACATCGCATTGTCGGAAATTATGTGGCCTTTCATTTATGGATGATGTTAAAAACACAATTGATAAAAAAGCTATCAAATTTTTTAAGGAGCATTTGTCGGAATAAATGACTGGGGAAACCAGTAGCTTTAACTAGAGGGTTATACATGGCATGAAGCTAGATCCGTCTCAAGTGGATAGGAGAATATGCTGACGACAAAAGTCTGGCGACAAGATAGTACACTAGGGCAAGTATCCCGTATTTATTTTTATTAAGGTTATATCTATGGGGTTAACTGAAGGAAACTTTGTTAATGAAAAAAACTGCCAGGATCTTCAAGAGGCCATTATCAAGAGTGGTGAAGTGTCAACTCATATATAATGTCGACGCATAACCATCAGCTTCAATGTGCGCTTAATAATATGAATTTACCAAAAAATAGAACATGTGTCATGAATGTTTGAGGAACTGATTCTGTTTTTATGTACCGGTTGTTTATTACATCCCAATCAAGCGGTGGTTCTCAACCTGTCTCACTCCAGTGATCCCTTGAACCTTACAAACAATCTCAACGACTCCCTGTCGGGGGTCTGAGTACCTTACCTCATAAACCTAACCCTAACTTCAAAGACATCGTTTTTCCTTATACATTTATTTCTATTCAATCTGTATTGATTGAATAAACTTGAATTAAAAAAAGCTTTTCAACTATTAGTTTTTATAATGGCACAACGTGTAGTTTGCTTTCCATATACCTCAGGAGAACAGACTGTCATTGATCGTCTGGCGTCGAAAGTGATTATCACATAAACATAATAAAACAATGTATTTAGCGTTAGTTCTTCAAATGGCTTAAATGTTTTTTTGTATTAGGTACATAAATACCTTCATACCAATCATAATAGCGGAAAAAGTAATACCTTGTTAGTAAAGCATCCATGTGTGCGTGTAGTGAAGTATTTGCGTTAAAAACAAACATGTAAATGTTATGTACGTATCTCATGACAAAAAAATACTGATACATTGAAATTAATCACAAAGCACTTGAAAATAATTAAAATTGTTTATGAGCACATCAACAGGTACTTCAGACATTGCATATATATGTACTTATTACATTGAATAACGTGTTCTTAAGCTTTGATTTCAAAAGCTTGGTGACGGAAACATGAACAAATAAAAACTGCATTACACTTCTCATTTCCTCGTAGAATCAAAGATATGCATCCTGATGCATTCTTATAGAAGGGTTTAATAACCGGGCCTGGTGTTGGGCAACGAGAGCGGAAATATTGGGTGACGTCTTTGTCAAGGAGAGTCTCAGATCACCACGGTCCTGGATAATGAGCCGTTGTCTTTGTTTGGTTAACAACAAGAAAACCGCGCTAAATCCTCGTTCTACATTATACGAGGTAGGAAAAACAACAAACACAATTTACAATTTTCCCTAAAACACTGGGTACTGATCACGAAGGTTGCATCCAAGAGTCAAAGTATGACTTTTTGAAGTTTGGTTTAGGTTTGTCATAATTTCGAAGAAAGATGGTAGATCTCTTGAATAAACTGAATGAGTCAAAACAGAATGAAAAGGATTAAAGTGTTAAGTTTATTAAACACTTCTATGAGAATGCATCAGTTTGCATATATTTGATTATGCGAGGAAATGAGAAGTGTAATGCAAGAAATAGTTTTTGTTATTATTTATTATCTATAATTCATTGTTTGTTTTCTTTCGATCCATGTATTTTCTTTCTTTACATAAGTAATGTTCTTTTTTATTTTACACAAGTATCTACAGAAAATTGTGAAATTCTTCATTTGATCTTGATCTTTATGTATTACGTCAATAGTAACCAATACTGGCATAGACTCAACGGTGAGGTTAGAGCGCTTAGTGTATGACTAAGGTAGAAGCTGGAGTCGACTTTTGAAGGACTCCAAGGAAGGTGCGGAGGACGTGTTGTTGTCCAACTGGTTCCACTCTATCACTGTCTCTATCACAAATAATGGGTTCTTTTAGGTGTCTGTGACGGCTACAGGGACTTGTAAACACCTGTTGTTTATTGTTTCATAGTTTTTTACAACGTTTTTAGTAACACAATCTGTGACATTTTTTGCACATATCTGACGTTTATTTCTGTGTGGCGTGAGATATGTATCAGCTGGTATGGCTGGCACTATACCCGCAATGACTTTGTAGAGCAATGTTAGTCTCAGCTGTTTTCTTCTGAGGGCCAGATGAGATAACTGCATGTTTCTTTTTTCTTTTTCTTAAGGATAGAATGTATAATTGTTCACTCCTCTTTTTTTCTTTCTTGCTCATCTTCTTCATCTTCTTTCTACTTACTTACAGCATCAGAAATATATCTATGATATATTTGGAACACGGGCACAATCTTTAGGTAGTACAGATATGTTTCTTTAGAACGGAACAAGTCATTCTGACGAGGAGCAGCATGCTCGAAAAGTTTTAAAACCAAAATAAACAAACAAATGTGTGGATTATATGGTGTTAAAGGTACTTATTTTGAATGAAAATTACTCCACCAAGTATGAGTACAGATATTAAAGTCCCGAAACTACCTGTGTCGAATATCTGCTGATGACTGATTCTTTTTTCAAACCTTTCTTACTTGATGACCTGTCTCAGAGTCTTTTGATCTCTCCTTTTCAAGTCTTTCTGTTTGCCTTGACGTACTAGTTCTCATTCGAGATATTCCTCCGATTGAACATAGGAACATACAAATTACTTACAATTTCATTTTTTTGTTAATACATTTTGGACAAAACAACGTTTTTAGTGCATTCAGCGCTACAATCTAAAATTCGTCGACCATTCCCAGCCCTGAGTTATGTTCCTTTTTGCAAATGTTCATTCCCTTATTACTTGTAGAGAGGGTAAACGTGACTTACGAGCCAAGTAAAATTGGGAGTTAACTGTTGCAAGGGTGTTCGAGAATAAATTTGTTAACTGATAATGCATTTACAAGTTAATTTAAAGGAGTGAGATCTTTTAGAAATTTCTCCTGAAAAAAGGCAAAATATCATTTGTGTTGACATGGTCATATTTGTGTTTGGGATTTAATATGATTTAGCATGACTGTAAACCATTTGTCTGTAATTCATACCTCGGGTGCGATACTACACCAAGTACGTATATTTTAATTAGTTCAACAGCTTAAATGTCTTTTTGTATCAAGACGCCTGCCTACATTACAATTTTAAATAATTGTAATTTTGTTTTGTGGCAAATAATCAGTCCTGCTATTATTTTGCTATTTTAATTGTTATGGAATAATGTGAATTCTTATGTAATTTTCACAAGATGTTGAAGTTTTACGTCTGCATTTTCACTCATAGTGTTGTCGGATTGTTTGTGCTAATATGTAGATTGGCCTTATCGTTTGCTGAGTTTATACCTTGAACATCTTCAATGTCATAAGCACATATTCAAGTTTTAGCATTAAAAACGTAGAAATACATGGTAGGTCACTTATGTAGTACATATTTAAGTTTTAGTATTAAAGACGTAGAAAGACATCGTAGGTAACTTATGTAGTAAATAAGAAGTATGGAACCAAGAACACTGCCCTGGGGAACCCACTGAAAATTGGTATTTATATTTTGTGACGTTTATTAGATGATATTGGTCACAGTAAGTTAAACACTTTTTTATCCATTCTAGAGTTATGACTACCTCAATAGGACTGCTTTGTGGATGAAATAATTGAAGACAGGGGTCAGTTCAAAATATATAAGGGTTCTACAAAATATGTACTCAAAACATGAATTGACTGTAAGAAATGATAGTGTAAATAGGGCTTTCAAATACAATGTAGGTCTTCTTCATAGGGATAGTACTTCACCAATAATGTTCTTTTTTTCGAAAACAATATACAAAACTGTATACGCAATGACGAAGGGGCTCCTCGGATTCAAGACATTATAATCAAAATGATAATGTTTGCTGATGATATGGCTATCTTCAGTGAGACTGGGAAGACCTTCAGTGTGGTTTAAACAGTCTGAAATCTTACTGTAAAAATAGGTTACAACCGTGAATGTGTCTAAAACTAAATTAGTGGTATTTAAGAAGGGAATGTGGCTATGGAATAGTGATAAATGGCCATATAATAGTAAATAACTTGTTATCGTTCCTTCTTTTTAATACTTCGGTTAACATTTTAGTTCGTCAGACTCTTTCTCCAAGGGAACACATGAATTAATAATCTCTGCAAGAAAAGCACTGTTTTGTTTGAAGAAACTCTTTGGTTATAACCAAGAAATACTATCACGCATTCAACTATTGTTATTTAACTGTATGGTAGAACCAATACAATACTATAATTTTGAAGTATGGGGACTTAGTAAGGCGGACCCTATTGAAAAGTTTTACCTGGCATTTTTTAAATCTGTCCTGAGTTAAGACTGTCACTCCAAACTGTTTTGTATATGGAGAGAGGGGGGTATTTCCAATGAATATTGAAAGAGGTATAAGGGTTATTAAATACTGGCTAAAGCTTATTCGAGTGGATAACAGCATAATCCCAATTGCAAGAAAGCTATATTTATAACTTTTTGAATTAAGTCATAAGGAACCTGATACAACAACATTGGCAACACTTGTTAAAAATCTCTTCAAGAGGTGTTGTTTTGAAAATTACTTTATTACCCAAACGGTCGGGAATGAAATTTTTTTCTTAGAAATATTTAGGCAGCGAGTACATGATATATATTTTCAAACTTGGTTAGGACAATTCAATGATACGTCATCAAGTCGATTGTACAAGTATAATAAAAAAAACACTTGAGTTTGTAAAGTATTTAGATTAAGACAACAAAGCATACATAATTTCAATTACACGCATAAGACTTAGTTCGCATTTATTTGTGCATAGAAAAAATGAGATGGGGAAGAAAAGATATCCCGAGAGAAGAACGAAAATGTACTTTGTTGTAAAATAGTTGAAGATGAGTTTCACTGTTTGTTAGAGTGTCCAAGATGTACAAATGAAAGAAGAGAATGAATTCATAGTAAACTTAAGAAGAGACCAAGCATGTTTGTATTCATTAATTTCATAAAGAGTGATGATGAATCCATGAATAGACAACTTGGCTCATTGTGTTTTAAAGTGCAAATGATCATAAAGATAACATTTAGAAAAACATCGGTTTCCTGGCAAACTCGAATGCATGTGAGTGTGTAGGGGTGAATGCGTGTGTGAAAAATGGGGGTTCATCCATAGATATGTTTGTCTATCGTTATTCCTTTTATGATATATGTTTATGTAATACTAATTTGTGATATTTGTTTATGTAATGTTAATTTGCAACATTTGTTATAACGTTTATAAGTATTTTGTTCAAAAGCGTTTGAAGATATGTTCAAACAAATTTGAATATTATCACTGCGGCTGTAAACATTTACTGTTGCTTTGTTGTAAAATGTAATGTTAAGAGATTTTTGGCCCATGGCCTAAATGAAAAATAGAAACTTGAAATGATCCAACGTATACAAATTTTAATATAGTTTATCATTTATTTGTTTCCCAAATTTTCAATGGAACAACGTTTTCAGTGGATTAGGCGCTGAAATCTAAAACTCGCCAACAAATCGCAGCCCTGAGCGGTGTTCCCCGATTACGTCTCTTCTATTGACGTCATGATTCAAACAACGCGTTAATACCCCCAAGAGATGTTGCGATAAAAGACCACATATAAGCCACACACGACACAACTCGCCTTAAAAAAAATCAAAACCGTTGAACCTTTAGATAAATTCTTCACCAGAGAGTACAGAGAGGCGATATGAATTACCAACAAAATCCCACTTTAAATCAATAGAATAGAGATCCTCTCAGTCATGCTGCAGCTAGCCGCCAGAACAAAACAGATGACAGATTAGTAAAAATATCATAACGATTTCAGTCAGTAAAACGCAGCCGTATTCCTCTCCACAGTAAGATTTTTTTTGCAAGTATTTATTCACTTATTACTTGTACAGAGGGTAAGGATAATTTATGAGCCAGGCTGCATCATCAAAGCTCTATCATTTACAGAGATTTAAAAAGTTAAATATTCCAGGGTTTAATGAATCTGTTTGAGAATAAAATTGAAAACAGATAAGGACTGATAAGGCCTTAACTAGTTCAATTCAATGAGATTTATTTATTAAGTATCGTTAAGACTCAAAATATTGTTCACGTTGACAGGTTCATATTTGTGTTTTAGGATTTAATATGCTTCAATGGGATTCTGACCCGACTGTCCGTTATGCGTATCTCGAGTCCGATGCTGAATTATTTCAAATGCTTCAATGTCTTTCTTGTGTAAAAACGCCTTACTACATTACAGTGTCAAACAATTTTAATTATGGTTTTTGCTGAAGATCAGTCCTGATATTATTTTTTGTTTTTTCAATTTATATGGAACAACGTGAGTTCTATGCATGTCTTTTTCACATGTTAAAGGTTTCGTCTGCATTTTCACTTATAGTATGGTCATATTGAGGATTGTTTTTGTATATGTCCACTCAACCATACCAATCAGTGCTTCCAATGAAGATTTGTAAAAGTGAAGGATTTTGAGAAAAATTGCAATTTTGACATCAAACAGACCCAAAAATTAGCCATTCAGAGCAATATCAGAACATAATGAAGAGTTCAAAAAGACAAAATGAAGGATTTACTTCAATTGAAAGACAATTGGAAACACTGATCAATGAAGGCACTTATATTGTGTGGCTTATTAGGGAAAAGACAGTTAAAAGTAGTTTATCCATTTAGAGTATTACCAACTATACCTTTTTAAAGTATCTAGTAACCTAACAAGTGACACAGTTTCAAAAGCCTTTTATAAAAATAAAGGTTTATGCTATTTAAGAAACGGGGTTTTCTGCAGAGAATAACAACAAAAAGTATCGGAATCAGCCAAGGTCTGCTACCTCAGTAGCTAATCTTGCGTTCATTATTCGATTCATATTAGCAATGAAATATTAAGTCAGAAAAAATAAACACATTAACAAGGTTAATAAGTCGTTTCTTCTTACCATTTTTGCGATGTTTTCAAAATAAAAAAATGGCTATATGAATACCCCGGTCAATAAATGAATAAATAATTAATGAGCAAACGTTGTACTTCTAGCAAGAAAATAATTTCCTTCCAATACGACTCATGACTTCACTGAAGATCAGGTAGAATGATACCAGTTCGTGGTCGAGGGCGGGATATAAATCGCTTGTTATCCCCTAATCTTAGTATGCTATTGTTCACTGAAGTACACATGGGTAGCAGAAAAAATAATGTTTTTTTGAAATACGACATATGTCAATTTAGAATTCAAAGGCAGGAGGGGGGAAAGCGGGGCTTACTGACCATGGCCGGTCTTATTTTTAGTTAAATATCATGCGTGATACAATTACATCTTGACTACAGATCTCGGTCAAGTTAGATCAAAACTGTATTACCTAAATAATAGCTTAATGAGACAAGGAACATAAAGTAGCTATCTCACCCTTTTAAAACACCCAAACTGTGAAGTTCATCGGTATTCTACCCCAGTCAGCCCCTAACTTAGAACAAAATAGCGTTTTTGGTTATGTCATGTAAGTTAAAAACAATCAGATGACAGGCAAATCCCAAACTTCCTGATAGTAATAAAATGTCATGATTAACATTTTTTCTCTTTCTTTTACTTTCCGACTTGTCTTAAATGTGTATATATGTGAGACTCACGAGAAAAAGGGAAAACAGGATTAGGGACAGAGTGAATACAATAAAAAATTAAATCAAGAATTAAACGTTGACATATTTATAACGAGATAACTGTTTCTCATAATTCAATTTTCATATCAAGTTCAAACAGAAACCATTAACCGGCTCGAATAAATAGCATCTTTAAAGAACGCTTAAATGTTAAGTGGCAATTTTGGTTTTAGTGAAATTAAATATAAATTCTACATTCTAGAGATATATTTTTAGTTGAAAAGCAAAGGAAACATAACAGAAAAAAAGTTATCGATACCCAAAGTCTATCAACTTCGACTGACGGATCAAAGGGAAAGGAAATTGAGGCGGTCATTTTAGATCACATACAACTTTTTCTTCGTATAATTACATTGTTTTTAATTGGCGATTTAGCTACAGGAGAAAAAATCACATAATGTACACGTTTTACATAATTTTTCACTGTTCTTGAGAGTCTAGTTGTTTATAGTCTATGACCACTACATACTTACTGTCACTATAGCAGTCTTTAGTCTTCATATAGAGAGTTTCTTTTGAAGATGTAGATTGGCTGCCATCTTGACAAAAAGAATCACTCAAAATTTTAAAAAAAAATCGCTTAACACACATATACTGTAAATTAAGATTAAATGTTGATCTTGTTAGCAATTTCAGTTGCATTGAAGTTCAGATTTGAAATTTAAATATGTTCAAAGCCAACTCCTAGTTTGAGTATTTCTGGAGTGAATTTTTAAATTATTCTTTGATTTTCTTTATGACATAATTTGTAGATAATAAGCTTTTAATTTGTTTTCAAATCCTAACATACCCTAGTTTATTTCATTAGACTTGTAGAAAATGAGACAATGTAAACTAATTCTATAAATTACTTGTTTTTTGTTTTGTTTTTCTTATAACATATTATTTATCTTTTTTTGTATGCCTAGTAGCCTTTTCCATTTGAATTTAAATGTTTTGCTTACTCAGCAATTTTGAATATTGGTAAAGTAAAATATGTTTATTTAAGGAGATTAAGTTTGAAATAAAATATTCGTCTCTAAATAAAATGAGTTCTAAACTAGAAAAATGAGTACTCGTAGAGAGTACAACCACGCATATCAGAACAAGGAACAAAGAACATATAGTAAAAAACTCAAGGGCTATAACTCTGCCAAAACAGTTTTGTTTATAAAAACATTAACCTCCAGGATTTAGGAACCTGTGAATTAAACCTCTTTGCAAAATTTCAGATTTTTATCTGAGACGATGGGAAAACAATTAACAAAGGCATATAGCAAAATACTCAAAAGGGCAAAATAACTCTGTTTTTCAATTGATTATTCAAATAATTTTAAAAGCTGATGTTAGATAGTCACTAGAAGGGACTCTTTGCAAGATTTCAGATTCCTAACCCTTTAGATGATACCACAGCGTGTTTTTGCCAAATAAACAAGAACATATAGCAAAATATTCAAAAAAGGTCATAACTCCGTCAATTGTTCACAACTATTTCTGGATTTTAATAGGGAAATTCTTTTCCTGGTTTATATCATCCTTCCAAATATGAAAGAGATTCAAACAAATTTACTCAAGTTATCGAGTAAACAGACACACACGAAGAAAATATACCACTACACAATATAATTGTGTGCGTGGAAAGATTTGAATTTGATTTTACAGATCATAAACATTTAAATTGACAAATTGTTAATTGGAAATTAAGGCAGCAAAATCTCGGTATAATATAAGTTCTATCTAACATCACAAAAACATATTTTAGCCTATACATGTATAAAACAAAGAATAGATACATAATATTTAATAGAATTTCCTGTAAACTACTTATTTCAATGTGTATAGATATATTCTTCATTGAATGACAAGTACCCTCTTGCAGTGTCTAACCGGTAATCTCTTTTCTATATTAAATTATTCAGATTATTCTCTTTTCGAGACAATTTTTATTCTGACAAATTTATCTGGAATTTTACCTTATTTTTTACTTCATCATATTTAAAGCTTACATTATAATTTTGCTTTGCATCAAGCTTTAAAAGTAACACTCCCTGAATCTGACTTGACATGAAAGTGATGTTTGAGAAACCAAGACTTTATATATATGAAATACATGTAACTTTGGAATTCATCATATTAAATATTTTCATTTAACATGGGTCTGATCAAGTGACAAATGAAAAAAAAATTATATTACAAAACTTTTTTGATTTAAGTAAAAGATACAACTTGTTTTTAATTGAATTATTTTAAATCAAAACAACACTCATTATATTGAAAAATTAAATTAGAAAACCTTGCAATAAACATAAAGGCGATAACTAATATTAATTAAAAA
>JAUUEB010426631.1:0-11984 GCA_032362205.1 Clione limacina
ACACACACACACACACACACACACACACACACACACACAAACACACACACACACACACACACACAAACACACACACATACACACACACACACACATACACACACACACACACACACACACACAGCCACACATAAATATATATGTAGATCCCTAAAAATTCTTGACATTTGATACATGTAAAGAGTTACAATATTATTACTTGGAGCTTCTCAACGGTATCTCTCATGGACAGTACCCTGATTTTATGCTGATTTAATATAGTGTTGAACGATTGTCCAATTAATTCACACAAGTCCATACATATTTGAATTAAATGAAGTCTTATTGTGTGTAGATTATTTACTAAATGGAGAGGAACCATCGGCATCAATACAACAAGAATACGATGCGCACACTATCAACTCTCAAATACGACTGACTCTAACATCTTTCTTTCTCACACACAAATGCAGATGCGACATAAATTAAAATTGACATCAGACATTAAATGACGTAGTGATTATCCAGCACAGTACTAGACGTGACATAGAATACTTAAATGGAAGCAATGAGAAAGTGTCACTTCTTGAGAAACTAGAGATTTAAGATTCCCCTCTAGTTGAATTAAGTGGGCATGTGACATGAATCAGTTTAGACATTTCGATTAGAGTGCAGACAGGTAAATCAATGTAAGCTAGGACGCTGTCTCTACATTAACTACGCCTTGTGGCTAGTGACATACCGACAGAATGGCTGCAATTAGACACTGAAATAAAAGTGGATGGACATTGAATAGAACATCCTTTTAAACAACGGAATAAAATTAAAGTAAGCTCGGATGTTTATCACATTTCATCCTTTTCGTTAGATAGACATTGATAACAATCAAATCAATAGAAAACATATCTTGATTTGTATAGCAGTTCCTTCTGATGTTATAGTAATTGGATTGCCATAAGCGATTTAACCCAGTATATAACATTATTGAAACCAGACTGTACACTGTTGCATAGCACACGTTCTATATAATTCCCGAGACCAAGAATTGGTTTTCGGGTATGTAACGATACTTGTTTGTTTGTATGTCTGTCTGTCCCCCATATAACTCAAGAATGATACAACGAATTGACTTCAAATCGTGTACGATGTTGTAATTCAACCATATAAAGACGCCTAACAAATTGCAGCAATATCCGTTAACAATTGACAGAGTTAAGACATAAAAACTAATTAGCAAGCAGTATATAGAGAAAACCTCGATCGTCAATTTTCTTCTTCCGTACGTTCAACAGCGGATGGTGCAAAACTTGTCGCACGGGCCTTGGTAAATGGTTTAAGCGTATTATTGATTGCAATCCAAGCAGGAATTTAACGTTCTCATTGTTTTTCACTACACATTTTGATAAAGTTATATTTCATTTTTAAGTAATGCTGACATGGAACAATAAGGAAATGTTTTATTATTTTATTCGGTCTCGGGTTTGTACTCTATCTCAGTACTCATGTTTCTAGTTTGAGATGCCAACAATTGAAAATAAGGACTTAAAGAGTTAAGTTTCTTTGTTTTTTAGACCAGCACTTGCAAACGAAAACCATGCAAGTTTTTGTTTTGTTCCCCTTCTGTTAGAAAACCTTTTTAAATGACTCATACACATAGAAAAACACAATAACAATTATTTGCCTAGTTAGAACTGCTTGTTAGAAATAATTTACTAGGAACTCAACAAAAAATCAATGAAATCTCCACATTCTAAGAACCTATACAAATGAGATTAGATTATTCATTCATGTCTTATTGCAAAGTAAACATAGCTTCATGGAACTGTTTGTAAATTATGTTACTTATCGAAGTGCAGAAATGTTAACAACTGCGCTTTCATAAGAATGTGGGTATACAATTCAAATTAAATTCTCGTAAAAAAGACGATCCCATTCATTTTTCGATAAAAAAACTGCAGATATATTAAAGACTTGAATTTAAAAAAACGATAAATAAGTATTATTGAATACAAAATAAATGCTGAAAAACAATGTTTCAAAAAAACAGAAAAGACCAACTAGACACAATTGTCAAGAGAAACACCCTGAAATTGAGAAACAGCCGTACATCCAACATCGGCATGATAATTTCAGCCCATAATAAAAAATATTCTGAATAATTACAGTAAATTTTAGGAACTTGAAACAGAAAAATTGTGTGACTGTATCTGAAAAAATGAATGCCCAGTTGAAAATCAATGCTTAACATAAACATTAGTATACAAAGCAACAAATAGTACTAAAGAAGGAGAGAAATTTTACTTTGGCCAGAGATAAGATACTTCCAAAAAAGATTCTACAACCACACACATGACATAGCTAAGAGAAAAAACTGACTTGTCAACACACATAGCAGAATTGAGTGAGAGTGGTGAAGAAATTGAACTAAAATACATTAAGTGGGAGATATTAAAACAGTGCAAAAGATGGAAGAAGGTACGACCTATGCCTGAGTGACAAGCTGGAACTCCTGAAAAAACAAGATCCAAGATGCTTGATTAGGAAAAGCGAGCTGATTGACAAGTGCATGCACAGAGCAAAGCACAAGCTCTTAAAGATATAAGTAAACAGGAAAGAAGAGTATAATCTTTATTTGTGGAGACGGCTGCAATGGTTATATGTGATTTTTTTAGTTCCTGTGTAAGTGAAGAGACTGCATCTTGAGTTGTGACTGTATTGTATTAGTCGGGTGACTGCATAACGAAAGTTAGAACAAAGTTAGAATTTGTTTAAGTTTTTCAAGTGCTAATTGTAGAAACGGTTGGAAGGAGCAAAAACGGCAGCAAATACATCTTCGTTCCCTTAATGATCTGAGAGTAAAACGTATCAGAGAAACATTGTTGGGAGGTGAGTCACCCCATAATATTGCTAGTTAACGGTAACCCGTTAAAGCCTTTCTTTTTCCGTTTTGAACATCTTTAAATTGAATACAAAATATTCAAATGTTATAAGCTGTCCGTGCCAAAATAATTGTTTGTTTGGCATGGTTAAGTGTATTATAATGTACACTAGAAGTTCGGGTCGCTAAACGCTCCCTCAATTCGTCGATTTGATCGTTACGCTCCCTCTCCTTGCAATTTTATAATCACATATATTCAAAAGTGGAAGCGAAAAACAAAAACAATCTACAAAAACATTTTTATTTAAAGTTTAGAAATTTAAAAACAAAAGTTGCACCTCCCTTATATATAGTAAAATACTGGGGGTTTTCCCATGTCTGGAACAAAGACTTTTATTAGTATGAAATTCTCAAATAACCCTTAGGCGAACGAAACTATGTCTTAAAGGTCATTATGATATACGATTAGTGTCACTTAAATTTAATAATGCTTTACAGGCAACGTAGTAAACAACATAATTGATTGGTGAAAAATAAGCATTGAACAGAAAGACTAATGTGTTTTCTTTAAATACAAACCAAACTGACGTCATATCCTGTTGATAATGGATGACACCAAACACGCCCTTTAGCCATGCTATTCTTAAGAGGCTTTCAGCAAGAATTGTTTTAATTTGAATTATTATGCCTCCTGTTTTGAAACTGTTTCGTGTCAGATGCAAATAAAGAAGAAGCTGTAATTATTGGGCAGCTCTTCTTAGTGGCAGTATCTATTAATCTAAAATCTCTATGACACATCTTTTTCATTTCTAGTACAAAACTTTTATCAACGGAATTAAGTTAATAAATATATAGTAATAAAATTACATTTTTAAGATTATTTCTCTGTCATTTTTGGAATAGAACGTCGTGTCATTACTTTAAAAACTGTTATAAAAACTTACTACAACAGCTTTTGTGCAAGAAGGGAAATTTGTAGTTAAAGTGATACTGCTAAAAGCGGTGTAAGACCTAACCGGAACCACGGCCAAATTCCCGTCACCCGTGGCGAGGAATCACATCATTTGATGGATAAACTTGATTATGAATCTTGAACCGAAGGGAGAATTCCGAATCATAAGTGCCTACAAGGTGGTCATCTTAAGAATTTTAAAGAAAAATAATTTTATATGGGTTTTGCATCTTCTCTTTTAGTGCCAAGCAGGACTTAATCTTAAAATTTAGTTAATCACATAGGTTGTTTTTAAACTATTGTTTTCAAAGCGGGGTCGGTGGAATAATAGCGCATAGCGGAGGGGAAGGGTTCCCTTCTTTGTTCATTCTACACATTGGTTAAAAACTAAGGCAAATTCGTGTTTCATTCTTTTTGTTCTCATATTTGGTGAAGTCATTTTTATTAAATATAAGTACCTTTAACATCATTTAAATCCACACATTTGTTTTTTATCTTTTGAAACTTTTCGAGCATACAGCTCCTCGTCAGAACGATCTTTCTTCCGTTCATCAGTCGTTTCTTGCCGAGAGCAAAATTCTCGGCAAGAAGGGTGTTCCGCATTCGGTTTTGTTATTAATAAGCTTGTCTTCTGGTACAGAACGAATCTTAACAACCTCAGTGATTTGTCGTGTCAGTGCATCACCAACCACTGACATCTTGTAGTAAGTTCTGTCTCCAGGATTATTACTGTGTGCCTGGGTAGCGTGCCTCAACAGTATTGAACACTAAATTATAATAGTTGCCAATTAAACCAAACGAAATCTTTAGTTCCTAATTTAAATGATAAATTAATAAAAGTGGATACATAATCTATATACAATGTTTTTTAAATTCAATCTCTTTAGCCACTCTACAATCGCATACCTACTGCTTACCTTTGCTATTGACATGTTTTTGTACAGTAGAATAAAAGTACACGAGTATAGAGCAATTGAAATAAAAATACTTTTTTTAAATTAATAAACCACATGGCAGGTTTCATACAGATTTAGAAATAGCCGAATAAAAATCAACAACAATGTTTTTAAAAAATAATTACTCAAAGCAATAAAAAGAAATGAAGCGTTTGAATTAAGGTAGCAGAAATAAAATAAAAAACACCGTTACCAGACCGCATTAATGACCTAGGATTATCAAATAGCATTATTGACCCCACTGCCCTTAAATGTCGCCGACCAATTACTTAATACGGGAGACGAATGCGTACGCTTTCTCAACATCCCAGGATCAGATCACTTGAATACATGTTTAGTTTTGTTTAATAAACCATGAAGCTAATGATCGAACGGCAGGAAAGGCCCGGTAGAGTATACCATCATTAAGTTGTAGATTGTATACATATCGACTTAATCATAGAATGACATATTTATAAACCTGGTACCAGCTGGTACCACGACATTGACCTCTAGGTCTGGCACTCCATGGTCATACAAGGTTAAGAAACCCTAACATTCCGTTATAACGAATACAGACGGGTACAAGTCAGAGTTAACGGTGTTGACAACGATGCAAGTTCGTTTCTGTAGGCGGACAGTGATCGCCCACAGAGCAATAAGAACATAACATGGTAATAACTTGTTCTACAATTGATATTGTTTGATTACTCTGACCTACAAACTGATATCCTTCGAAGAACTAAGACCGAGCTGATCAAATGGATATAATAAAGTAATAAAACCACATTATGGCTGTTAAACGACATCTGGAAGTTCTGCTAAGATTTTGTCCTAGATTATTGATGAACACATTGCGCATGTCATTTATATGTACCGTTCCTTATCTAATCTTTACGAGGACGTATGATATTATGCGTTATATCTAAGTTGAATATAAGTAATGTATTGAATTGAATTGAATTGTATTATCTTTACTTTAAATCAAATTCCCTGTATCTCTAAGACATAATATGTAATAAGAAATGTTATTGTGATCATGTTCACTGACGTACTGTGACGTAATGTGCAGGTCAGTTGATCTTGTTCAAAAGTAGAAATTAACTTATTAATTAAAACCATGACTACCAGGATTCTATTCGGCTTTCGTAGTACATAGGATATGGAAATGCTTATAATAGCTTATATTCAAAAAATTGATATCAATTCGAAAAATCAATCAAAATTACGGTAATTATGTTTTCAAAAATGTCAAACGTGTTCGAAACAATACATCATCAACATACAAAAGAATAGCCAATGAAAACAAACTTTCTGCAATTATTATTATAAAGCTAGAGTAGAGTTTTTTCATTGCTTAACTTCCGGTTAAATCATAATAATACTCTCCGCGCGGAAAGCTATAAATTAATTGTGCTTTATTCAAACGTGCAAGATGTTTTTTTTTAAATCTCTCATGTGAAGTCACATTTACAAGAGACACAATTAATTTCGTACAAAGGCTCTCTCTTCGCGCCTTCCTTTAAAGGGTGTCGACTCGTGTTTAAACAAGTGCAAAACGGGTGAATAGTTTAAACGTTTGAAATACATTTGAAATATATTTACCCCCTTTGACCTCTTAGCAAGGTACGCTATTGTATGCTTGTGTGATAAGCCTTTTCCTGAATGAAACTTAGTCATTTTCAAAAAATTCACGCCACGTTGAGACGTTTTGTTTGGATTTTAATACCAATCGAAATAATACAGTGGAAGTCACATGACTACATGAATGAATGTAGTTTGTCATTGACAGCTATAAGATTCCTTTTCCGACATCATCGCGTGATTTCTATGAAACCCTATATTCATTATGCTTTACAAAGTCAAATGTAGCGTGAACCTCATCAGTAGTGATATCCTTAAACTTCCCCTCGCGTGCTTCAAGGGAATCTGATTGTATACACGTGGCATATCACGTGACGAAATGTATAATGCAGTATTGTATATAGAAATGTCCTTCGTGGAAATATTATTATTCTTAAAAGCGAAGGGAGTCTAAACACGGCGGCTTACATGCATGCCTGATTATCTACTTCTTACAGACCACTGGTCAAGCTGAATTATCAATAACGATGCAACCAGTAATCTCGTACTGGCGATTATCGCAATATCAATCACATTAAAATATAATACCTGGTGGATATTGCTTTATCTTTTCTGTTATCACCCAATGCTCAATGCCATTACAATGTCTTAAGGTATGACCACAGTAAAATATGGAAATGTGTCAAATGAAAAGCTATGATCCCATTCGCCAAACTATGTTATTAAGAGTCAAAATGATCAATCCAAGTAGGAATTATTCATAATATATTTGTAACACGATCCCAGGCCCACTAGTTTATGGGTTGCAAGTTGATTTAAAAGATAATTTATGATCAGAAAATAAGTCCGTTTGTTCCACAAGTTTGCTCCCAAAATTGGATTTTTTTGTGTCTGATTGCCTTATTTCTCAAATATCTCAAAATTTGGATTATTTTAGGATCAGAGAAAGTAAGTTATTGGAAGAACATAGAAAATACTCCTATTTTTATTTACAGTGGTATAACCTTAAGAAAAACGATATTTAAACTTGATATTTTGTAGTATAAATTAGATACTACGCATTGTTATGTAAGCCAATTAGTTTGTGTTAGCTCAAACATCAGAGCATCTCCTAGAATGCAACCTTGGCCCGCCGACGCAGAATAAGACATGGAAGACGGCGAAAGCCTTGTGTTTCTTGCATTACAAAAGGGTAAAGATATGGTGTTAACACTTTGTAGGTCATATCGGCCATAGTGCTCGTTATCAATGTGGTATTAATGATCATCTTTAAAAATCCTTATAACTCATTAAACTCGAACAACTTCACCAATCGTTTTCGCCCCTTTACTTGCATGAACCATTGAAGTAATCTAAGAATAGTGAGCTAGTTGATTTAATCATACGTGTTTGCAAAAAAAAAATTCAGAAGAATAACTATTTTATATATAAAAGAGTCTTCATTTAATAATAATTATAAAACCGAAGTAAATCAACGTTACTGGTTGTAAAAGCTAGGGATTAAACCAATCTTTCAACTCGGAAACGAAAGAAAACTATCGTATTATGGGTCTTAGGTTAGCACATTCGCCCGGTTCAATTCCTTAAAAAAAAAGTTTGATATCGTGTCAATCTTGAAACAATCGAAAAATTCAAGATATTAACTCCGCACACAAAGGCCAAAACGCTTCCTGTAACCAATATAGCTCTCCATAATCGAAGTCATACGGGTAGATCCAGGCATCTACTGTGAGTAAGAAACCATAAACAACATGAGATAATCACATTAATTATAAGTGACCACATGTACGTCATTGCCACCAGGAGGTTATACCCACGCTAAGAGTAGAACAGTTGATGACGTCAACACACTCTCAATCAAAACAAAGCCTTAAGAAACTAGACAAACAATGGATAATGTGAAATGCAAATAACTGCTAATGATCGTATTAACTTCACGACAGTTGTTATTTTCTTAAATTATAGATGTTTCCTTTATTCCACGCACACAATTGTATTGAGTAGGGGTATATTTTATTCTTGAGTGTGTGTCTGTCTATCTGTGTGTGTGTCTGTTTACGCGAAAACTTGAGTAATTTTGTTTGGATTTCTTTCATATTTGGGACGATGATATAGATCAGGAATATAATTTCTGCTTTTTAAATCCAGAAATATTCGTTAAAATTGACGGAGTTATGGCCCTTATTGGGTATTTTTGCTATATGTTCTTTGTTAATTTGGCAAAACACGCTGTTGTCACATCTTAAGAGTTAAAAATCTGAAATCTTGCAAAGAGGCTTTACTAGTGACTATCTAACACCAGCTTTCAAAATTATTTGGATAATAAATTTAAAAACAGAGTTATGGCCCTTTTGAGTATTTTGCTATATGTCTTTGTTAATTGTTTGAGAACACGCTGTTGTTCCATCGTCAAAGATATAAATCACATTTGCACAGAGGCTTAATTCACGTGTTCCTAAAAGCTCGACCTTAAATTTTTGAAAACAAACCAGTACTTAACACAAAATCATTAATCATTTTACAGCCAATCTAGAGGTATGATATTCAGATTTTGTGATCGACGGTGAAAATCAATTTTGCTGAGTTTTTTACAAAGCGCTTATAAGAAAAATCTCAGCAAAATTGATTTTCACCGTCTGTCTTGGTCATATGACTTTGACTAAAATACGCCCCTTTACCAATTTGAAAACCCTAAAATACGCCCACGCTTTTTTCCAACTTCTAGAATTGTTATGATACATCACCTGTAAAATTCAGGCGTTTAGCAGCATCGGCATTTTCGTTTCGCTTATTTGCCCCAATCAATTTTTGAAAATCTTAGATACGCCCCTGTGTTCTACCAAAATTACACATATTAGTTTTGCCTTAGTCCAAAAAGTTATAAACAAGTCTCGGGTATTTCCAATATTAAAATTGCAGCCATCAACTATATGTATTGCTATCCAGGATCTAGAATGCACAATTTATATGAATACCGTTTTGCGCATTTCCCTACTACTTGTTTAAGTGCGTTTCACTTATTCAGTAAGAGCGCCATCCGAAATATTTAACAACGCATTATAGGAACAAAAACGAAATAACATCTATTTTGGTGCAAAGATGATGATAATTAATAAAATGAATATAGTTGCATTTTCATGAACTGTATTATTCGAAGTAACCCCTTGGTATGTAAGTTATTATATTTTCAAACTGTAACCTTATTAATCGAACGACTTTTGAAAACATCCCCATGCAAGCAAGCTTACAATTCAGTGTAAATGTTTATATATTAGCTCTCATATAACACCAACCTGCAATACATTTCCAGATGATTAACTGAAAATAAAAACGGATATCTGTCTTACTGTTTTCAACTTAAAAAATCCCCCTGATAAAGTCATTATATCACATTATTTACTCTTAAGGATTTTGTTTTGTTCAATCTTGAATTTCTCCCAAATATCTTGATTGAATGTTCGTTTAACATTTAAAGTCTCGTGACCAGATGAAAATATAAATATTTAAACATTATATCTAACAAAATCTAGCATACGTCATAAAGAGGCATAAAGTGTATAGTTTCCTTTTTACTCCCGGTTGCCCACGCACAGCGCAGACTTAAACATAAATAAGATCCACAACATTATATCGAGGAACTATGATGTTATAAATAAATCCGTCGACCAGTTCTGACACCAAGGGAATCTCAGCTAACGTCTGTACGTGTTAACCGATTAATTCTTGAAAACCAGTCATAACGCTTTTCGTAGAATTAATGTATACGATCGAAGAACATATTTCCCAATGAAGCAAAGATCGTGATTACCAAGACAAATCGGGCGTGAGATTGTTAATCATTTCTCTTTTTTTTCATAAATGTGATAGTTCAATTGACCACCTACTCAAAATGACCGAATTGTTGAGTATAAAAAGGTTACCGTCAGAAATAGTATCTGTAAACAAATCTTATAGTTTTATCGATATTTTCAAGGCGATTTTTCATGTCTCACTGATGAACACAACTTTCTATTCCGTATAAAGAGAAATGTAAACAAAAACTGAAACCAAAAGTAAATTCTAATACAGGGTTCTTTTCAAACTATGATTTTCAAAAGGGGGTGGTGGCATATTTGCGCATAGTGGAGAGAGAGAGAGGTCTACAGGGTGGTTAAAAAGTCAACCAAATTCGTGTTTCTTTCTTTTTGTATCCTTCCCGGGTCAGACCGGGTACTAAGCCACAAAACATTTTATAGACTGCTATTACCGACGTAAGGGAATTAATTGATTTGAGATTGTGTAAACCTCGGCAACGCCGGGTAAACTCGCTAGTAAAATGTAAGTGTCAATGAACCGGAAGGTATAATTATTTAAGTTGTTCTTAGTTATTTAAAATATTTAATATGTGGTAGCGAGTTTTCTCAATCGTTCATGGCAACTTGTTCAGAATAACAACGTGAATTCATTTCAATGTCGATTTTTTAATTTAAAAAATACCATCTTCTTTCTTTCTTTTATTGAAGCGGAATGCATAGTATAACTTCGAGTCATAGTCTTAAATAATCTTAATTGACCGTTTAGTTCAAGACTTTCACAACTTCTTACCTTTGATTCATCACAACAAAAGCTAAGTACCCAAATTTAAAAGCATATCAGTCCCCTTTTTCATAAAAACAAGTTTTGCTCATTTAAATTTATTGAAAAGAGAAATAATTGTGTAAAATGATCAAGCCATACTGCGAAGTAACTGTGACAACTATATCATTATTTGACTACATATCTTTTCAGCAGAGCACTCAGTACCTTCAGGGACGATGGTACCTAACCTAGGGCTGGAAATTGACACTGATGAGTCATCAGCCAGTATTAGCATCAGCACAGAGAGCTCCATCCAAGGCGTGAAGGGAAGTAGGAGAATGGGAAGTCGAATACCAACCGTGCAAAGAACAACGATGGTTGGAGGTTAGTCACCATTTCCTTTGAGAATACGACTGAAACTCATACCACATTTTCTATATCAAGTTGTTTTATTGACAAGTTTATCACAACAACAATTCACGTGGTTCTTATAACGCACATTCATGTTTTCGTTAAGCGTTCAATGTCCATGATGTTACACTCTACCACAAAACGGAAATGACGTGCGAGTTTAATAGTTAATCGCCAAATTAACAGGGTGAAGATTAAAGAAAAACTTAATTATGAATTTCATTATGCCACTTATATACCTTCACAATGTAAAGAGCGAATAATCTTTCTGTTTAAAAATACATAAACGATTTGTTATTTATGTTGTGATAATTCGTTTTTTATAAAAAATTTGCCTCATCTTCGACAGTGTCTATCGGATTCAGCCTCAAAAGTCTTAAGTTAATTCCTCAGTGCCCGTTCTTCTTAACCATAGATGACCATACTCCAAACAACAATTTTGACGATAAAAATTGTATATTTATTTTACCGATCATTATATTTTCAAATATCATTTAGTTGATTTGCTCTGTTTCTGGCTTTGTTACGTTGTTTTGTCCAACCTCTTCAAAATAAAAACTGCAAATTGTTCAAAGATTCAAGATTCAAATGATTTTATTTAGGCTTAAAACCCAAAGGTTTTTACATAATCCGTTGCAAAATTTTGAGAAAATATAACAAAAATAAAATACAAAGGTAAATTAAAATA
>JAUUEB010426742.1:0-11982 GCA_032362205.1 Clione limacina
TTTCTTAATTCTAATAACAGATTAATAATCTACACCAGAACATCAACTTGGGCATACCAAACTCGGCTATTTTCGGTCAATTACCTTAGTTTTTGGAGTTAAATAATTATTTGATGTTTTGGAAATAAAATTATCACATTTCACCCTCTCTTTTCCCCCATCTTCATCTCATCTTTCTCTCTAGATCTCTCCCTCAACCCCCACCCCGCCCGCGTCCCTTGGACGGGGCAGCTGGTAGTCTCTAATATTGGCTGGGCAGGAGACATGTTCTGAAGTTTAATACAACGTAACTGTTTATACACACAATAATGTGTACGACAAAAGTATCGATGTTTATGTTCACTATTTACTACAGTGTATCTATCAAATCTTCTGTTAACTTTACTCATTTGATATCCATAGTTTAAGTATGAAAGGCAGATTAAAGGGTGTGAATTGATTGGTTTATTGCCTAATAAATCTGAATCATAAATCTGAATCCGGTCACCATGAAAGTTTTATGTTGGTCACGAGTGAAGTGTTAATCTAAATAATATTGTATTGCTTTTAAACTCACCACTATGCTTCAAAATAGCAAGTTTTTCTGGGTTTACTCAATTATATCAGGTTAGTTCAAATGTTAATTAAATATCACAAAAATAAGACAAAAAGGAAGGTTATTTCGATGAAGTTAAGAGCCACACATGATATTTGATGATTTTTAAACTCACATTTGATGGTAAGTAAAAATCGAGTGTTGCCAGTAAATGAGTACATACATTAAATGCGTTAAGTATATACCACAAAGATATATATAACTAGTCTAATAATGACAGACACGTTTCTATGGAGAGGATCAAATAAGTTATCTTTTTCTTTCGAATTTTCAGAACGGATACAAATGTTGACAACATTTCCCGCATAAAGTGGACTACTCATCGTGTTAAGTCGTATCATCAATGAAAAAGTAAACGATTTTGTCTCGAGTTCTGAAAAAGGTGCAACAAGTCAGGATACAATATACTTTGTTGCTTTCAGACAGTGGCTGCTGTCATAGACATAGAAGTGAATATTCGTAGACTTTCCGACGTAGTATCACAATGACGTCACCAAGATGGATTAATACTTCATGTATCGTCTGCTCTTTCTTTTACTGCTTGTTGATGACGTCATATGCAGGTGAGTAAAAATATTGTCCATTACAGTTTATCTTGGTTTCATTTGGTTTTTAGTCTTTAACTTGATATACATTTAATTTCATTTGTTTTTTAATCAGAAAACAGTGCCCAATTTCAGTAATTGTTTTTTTGCACAGGAATTCTCAATGTATCTAATACTCGCTACAACAAAGGATGCATTTTTAGTAATTCTTCAAAGAAGCACACTCTTCCAAAAGATATAAAAACAAAACCACAATGATTTTTTTTCAAAAGGCATCACTGAAAACTAGATGAGGATATCTGTTTGATTCCTTTCATAATCAAAAGGATCAGGTACTAGAAAATAAGCACCCTGTAAATATCACGTGGCTATACTTGTCCCCAAGTCGCAAATCTAGCCTTTACAATATTGTTCTATGGGTT
This sequence comes from Clione limacina, assembly GCA_032362205.1. Lineage (NCBI taxonomy): Eukaryota > Metazoa > Mollusca > Gastropoda > Pteropoda > Clionidae > Clione > Clione limacina. The sequence goes on from JAUUEB010426742.1 coordinate 1,563, forward strand.
CCTAATGGTCCGAAAAAGTAGTTTCCCAAAACAATTTTGGATTGAAAGGGGGGTAATCGACAATTTCGAGAGTAATTTCGACCGTTTTTTCTTAAAATAGCCATATCTTAAGAGCTTATAAAAATTGGGTTTAATACAAAGTGCAATAATAGATATCAAAGAAAGATTGTTCATAGTAACATATATGAGTCATGGAACCGAAAGTCGTATAAATTCCACGTCACAGAACCTAAAAATATTGCTTGAAAATCAAAGGGTACAACTTTCTTTGATCAATTGTTATTGTTAATTAGACGGGTTGTTGTCATAGTTTCAACATTGATTCTAGACTTATAATTAGCATTCTAGTAAAGAAACATATCCTTCGCCAACAATGAATGGCATAAATAACTCAATTTGTAATGCAAGTTCCAACCCTTGACTTTGCTAAAATATACTGGGATATAAAATGTGTTCAGTAGAATAAGCACCTTTAATTCTAAATTCATAAAATGCTTCATCTGAACACAAAGACGGGAATGCTTCCGATGTAGTAAGCTTAATTTTTTTTTTTTTTTTTAATTCATTAAAATGTCTGGGCCGCGAGAATAATGTGTGAGCTTGTATGTCATTGTTTGTTATTAGCTGCCCCACACTATTAGGATGACATACCAATAAACTCGTTAGGAAGTGTTTTTTGTTTTTTTGTTTTTTTTGTTAGGAAGTGTTTACTCAGAAATCTCTCCAAATCAGCCGACCAGACTAAGCAAACAGACAAAACAAACAAAGCCGACTAGACATATTCCTCTAACTCCTACATACAAATTATCGTATTTTCTCGTTTAATCAAAGAAAGCAGACATCTTATCTAATAAAAAGTGAATCATTGAATCTACTGCAACGTTATTTGACTAAAATATGCCGGTCTTGACAACAGTTGGATGGAGCAGACTTGTACCAAAGTAGTCTTACGACTGTTTTTCTATTACAACATTATCCGTCTATCGAGAACTTGAGATTAATTCAAATATAAACCAAAATCTATAGCCAATTGCATAACATTGATAATATTGTCCAAAAAAAAACACATTATGATGTCTAAAAACGGTGTACATTTTTTCAACGTAAAAATAACCAAGACTACCGAATGCATAAGTGTTTTTGAACCCTTTGCGTTGTTTCTTTGTTTTATATCTTCAAATTCTTAAAAAAAACATGATAGTAGAGAAAATGCAATAGATGTCATGCTTCCTTTACTAATTAATTACTTTTTGTAAATTCTTAAATTGAACATGGCTGTTTAGAGATGTAAAAAGTTTAATGATGTTAATGGTGTTTTATCATTCGACGATTCATTTGCTCTTTAACCACTTAATTAGTAATAAGGTGACAAAACAAGCTTAGTGATGACAGTTTTTGCGCGTATCTCAACGAGCGTGAACTCGACGTGACTTATTCCATTACAACTAGTGTTATGACTTTTGGTGACCTTTGAGAGAGTAAAAGGTCACTTTTGGAGTTAGGCGCCAACGAATACGCGTAGCCAAGGGGGCATGGAGTTTAGTTTGATATCCAAAATGCTCAAAATGTGCACCATTTATAACTAATCTAAAAAATGTCGGCTGCTTCGCGCCCATTGATTTGATAATATCCAAGATTGCTCCCACCCTGAATTAACAATCCTAGGTACCCGCCTACGCCAATAATTATATATAGAAGTATAAAGTTATATTTCGCTGGTAATGTATGAAATAATAAGTCAAGTTTATTGATTTTAAGAAATAGTTGAAAACCCATTGGTGCCAGACAACTTTTCAAGCTGTCAGATGCTTTTTCTGCCTCATCATTCCAATTGACTACTTTCACTGGCTTCGAAAGAAAAGCTAGGACGGTTATAGACATTTTCTGTAATGAGCGACACAAGACAAACTAAACGACGATTTATCATGATGAAAGTTTCTGTTTGTTGAAGAACCTAAAATTGATGAAATTTCATCCGTGCTGGTTGATGGCTAAGAAAGAGTTTCCCTATTGATAAAGGAATTATTTGTCAGACATATAACAAGAGGGTCAATACTCAACCGTTAAAAAGTTAACGCTGAGAGACGTTTGTTTTTTATGAGATGAACTATTTACGAATACCGTAAGTTTTCCGGAAAGAAACAAAACGCACATCAAATCTCTTTTCATTAAAAGTATACTGACTTGTAAAGAAATGCACTATTCATTATCTCGCCGCTTGATTGTCTCGGAATTTTGTACGATAAGTCTAGACTAGTTGAACGGAATAGTATAGTTAATATGTGGTTGTACCCAATACAATTGCAACAAATTGAATAGGTATATTTATGAAAAAAAGTCTATCAAAATTATATAATAGCAAGGGTTATTTGATTGGTCAAAAAGACAATATTACTAAATATCATTTAAATAAAGGTATGCTGGTATTCAATTTGAAGACGAATTCAAATTTACCATTCTGAGCATTAAACGGTAAACAAGGACGTAAAATATCAGGTCATAAGGTAAGCAAAAGTCGAAAGGTTTTATTGTTTAGTATGCATGACAATGCTGGTGAGCAACTAACGCAGGTCAATGATTAACGTAAAAGTCACCCAATTTCATCAAGAATGTCTAAATGGATTCGTCTCTTTATTTATTATGTATTTCCTTTATTGAGCTGATTTATTTGAAAACAGATAAGCATATAATGGAAACATATATGCACAAATTGGTACCAGTCGATGGTTAGCTTTTGAAAATGAATACTTTTTCTATTTGCACACCGCTTAATTCATCTTCCTAACAGCTATGATTTGAATACAAATATATGTATCATGATGATATATAGTAATATTAGTCTTCAAATTGATAAGGCTTTTTTGGTTCATAATGTTACCAATAAAACACGGATTCTGTTCCGACACATTATTTGGTAATTGTTTATGGGGTTCAAATATTTTTTTCACATAAATCTTATAAAATATGCCCAGTCCTTTTTGATAAATTAGGGAGCCGAATTCAAATAAGCAGCATTGAATACTCGTCGCCATTAGTCATTTATAAAACTTCATGTTATTGTTTTACAAGCGGTAACGTTAAGTTCTAATGCTAATTGTTTCAGATTCAGATATTTTTTTCCAATTATTCTTTTTATACATAAAAATATCAACTATTGCCTTTGTCATAGTTCATTTACAGGGACGTTATTTCTGCCGTTATTTTTCCCTACCTGTAAAAGGGACCTGAGCCTTCTGGCTTTTTGACAAAGTCCCGCACACAGCCTGTGTCATGGCAGCTTTCTTACTTTAACGATTTACATTGGACGCTTGATTTCGTCAAATCAATTGTATTTTTTAAATGTTTCAAATATTTTAATGATTAGTGAATAATTTGTTGTCGCAGATGTTGATTATGGTAACATTATGCCCATCTTTTATTTATTTTATGAAGCTCATTTATAACACGTGGACAAAGTTGTGGACACTCTCTGATCTCTTCAATTTCAAATCTCAACTGACAATGAATACAATGAACGTGCTGGACGGTATGCATATACATGCAGACTACTTCTAAAAAGCGCCTTCATATCACATTGACATGCCGTCCAATGCATGTAGAGGATACCCGTTAAGAGAGAAGCCGATATGTTCCATGGCTTGACAGACATTCACGAATGGTATAAGAAAGATAACTAATACATATGACGTAGTGTGTCTACAAAAGAATATTATCTAATAAGTAAAATATTTCATCTTGTAGAAATTGTTGCCTCATAAACTCGCTAGCTAGAGCCATGAGCTTATAAAGAAACAGGATAGCATGTTTGTAAACAGAAATAGGAACAATAGGTAAATCCAACGGTGTTATTGACCGATCAATTTTGTTTTGCTTTATTACATAATGGTAGCTTATAAAAAGGGCATGACTACAAGGTGCAATAACAATAGCAGGAAAGAATGATCATTCAAACACCTGGGACGAAATAGCGGGACCAAGAAAACAACAATATTTCGGCAAAATTGCCTTCAACAGGTCAAACAAATAAAAAAAACTAAAGAAAAATATAATAATAATAAATAATAATAAACAATGATGAAAATACACAACCTTGTGAGGATCGGTGAAATAACTTTTTTCTTCTACTTAATGGTAGTAGGACAAACTATCAATACATATAACACAGATCAGTTTTAATGGTGATGATAATAGCACAATAAACCAAAGTAAACATGGTCAGTAGGTATGGGTTGCAGGGTACGAAAGAGGCGATGGCAACACATTGGCAAAATAAATAATGACAACAGTATCAACGACACAAGAACAAGCACAGTACCAACCATTAAGTTTGATTAACTGAAGATTTGTATTTCTAAACTTCTTCGTTTACTCAATAGCAAATCAAGTCAAAAATCGTCTAGCGTCGTCTCAAATATAAGTATGAGAAATGAAGAAGCAAAAAGTAAAGAACATGGCTATCACTAACGTATTTGCTAACCTATATCATTATGTAAAATTGTATAACCTGGTAGAATTTTACTTGTTTGTTTTAAACCACATAACATATGTTTCATTTCCAGGATGACGAGGAGTTCATGCATTATAGACATCTCATTAGCATTTGAAGATTAGAAACGCTCCAATACAAAGCCAAAACAATGATTCGTGAATTCATCAAAAGAAAGAATTACAAAGATGAACGTCACTTTATCTTTCGTTTTTCTCCAATGCGATCACAACAGGAGAAAACGTATATAGGACAGGCGAACCGAAGCAGCAACAGCAACACGCCATTTACAACGAAATAAATCTATACAACATAATCATAACCTTGACTAAAGATTTGAAGAGAAACCGACTGTCTTATATTGACATATTTCAACATATTGAAACTTAAAGTGAATTATGTCATTTTTTAAACATACTGGGAGAAATATAAGCTTTCCTTCTAAACCCCTGAAGAGAGCGCTAAAATGCGTTGAAACCAGTCGGGGAGAAGATTAGCCGGTGGTTATGTTTCTCCTAGTATGTGTAAGATAAATAGAATAACTTATACCAAGTAATAAAACAAAGCATAAATATGATCAGTAAAGTATGTGTGAATAACACAAAATGAATCGTAAATCATACTAGTCTGCTACATCTAATTATTGTCAAAAAGAACAGCGCATCGTTAGATAACGATGAATAAGATTCATTGATTCACTTTACATTAAGAATACATAACATGTCTGGTGGTCTGTGATTGAACGAACAAACATGACAAATTATATGCGTGGGGAGGAAATGGTCATTTGTTGCCTCCATAGATTGGGAAATATACTTTGTTGAACACTTCAAAGCGAATAAACCAGGCCTTAGTTTGAGATGTCTAGATAATTACTTGCATTGAAGATATAAACATGTCTCTTAAAATATACTAGTAAAAGCTGTTTCAGAAAAAAATAACTTGAATTGATTATCATAGTCAAAGTCGTCCTCTATCTGATTCCTTGGTTATATTGCGTTATTAAGATGGAGGCCAACATTGACGCCGCCGCTTATGAGTGAAAATTACATCCTTAGTACTTAACAAGGGTGAATATTTTGGTGTCAATCATTATTTTTGGTTGCCAAAGAAATAGGATGGGATCGAATTTTGTGTGTGAATATATATTTTTTGGAGAATGGAATCTCAAAAGCACAATAATGCACTGTGACAGTTATTTAAATGCACGCCAAAATATTTTCTTTTAAGATGCCACATTACTTTAACCAACCTTAATCTTCTTTGATAAACTCTAAGTTCGAAAACTGAGGCAAATTTTATTAGTAAATTAGCAACAATTCTATTGCCAAATTCAAACTTAGACGTCAAGGTCTTTCTGTGGGGAAACTGCCTTTTAAATTAGTTTCGACATTTAAATTTATAAATTTGATTTTCAAATATCTTGAATCATCTATCTAAATATAAAATATTCATTTAAACATGCTAAATACATATCACATAACATTTGCCTCTTACATATTTCGAATTTCACGTTTGAAGGTAATCATCTACATCATAGCATCAGACTGCTTTTATAAACAATGAACAAAATCCAAAGAAAAAAAATATATAACTAAAATGATTAGCCTGATTTTGATTGTCTTTGTAATGAGTGTGTACAGTAAAATAAGCCTTTTTGAACCGTTGTTTTGCCAAGAAAGTTTTGAATATTGCAATAAATTAATCATATCTGAAAAAACTTAAAAATAGTAAGATATTATGATCAAATTATCGCGCTCCATAAACAGCTACGATTTGAATACAAAAAATATGTATCATGATGATATATAGTAATATTGTCTTCAAATTCAAATGACCCTTACCATTGTCCGAATTTGATGAGGCTTTTTTGGTTCATATTGTCACCAATCTGGTGACAAGAATTCTGTTCATGTTATTGTTTTACAAGTGGCAACGTAAAGTTATAACGCTTATAGTTTCAGATTCTGATATTTTTTTCCAATTATTGTTTTTATAAATACAAAAATTCAACTATTGCCTTATCATATTTCATTTACAGGGAAAATGATAAGACGCTTACATTTATAATTATTCAACAATATCCATCCCTCTTCTAAGAATAATGGAAATCATTGGTACATCTGATGCTGTTTAAACACATTAAATTGCTACTCATGCTCAAGAAAGGCAATTTGATATGAGTTATATCGAATGTTGACGACTGCAAAAACTACTAAGGGACAGTCATGCAATAAGCGGGGTTCTTTTCTGACAGTTTTATGATTTTATTATTTCATTCATTATTGATATTATTCTGTCGTTACTTTTTCCTACCTTTAAAATGGACCTGAGCCTTCTGGCTTTTCATAAAGTCCTTCACACAGCCTGTGTCATGGCGGCTTTCTCACGTTAACGATTGACATTGAACGCTTGATGTCGTCATTTCAATTTTATTTTGTAAATGTTTTAATTAATTTAATGATTAGCGAATAATTTGTTGTCGCAGATGTTGAATATGGTAGCATTATGCTCATATTTTATTTATTTTATAAAGCTGATTTAGAACACTGGACAAAGTTGTTGACACTATTGTTAAATTAACAAGACAACTCTCTGATTTCTTCAATTTCTAATCCTAACTGACATTTAATACAATGAACGTGCTGGACGGTATGCATATACATGCCGACTACTTTTACAAACGCGCCTTCATATCACATGGACATGCCGTCCAATGCATGTAGAGGATAATCGTTAAGAGAGAAGACATTCAATAACTTTATGAAGAAAGAGAACTAATACATATGAAGTAGTTTGCCTACAAAAAAATATCTAGACAAATTCAAATAAATAAGTTAAATATTTCATCTTTTCGATGGCTAGAGCCATGAGCTTATAAAGAAACAGGATAATATTTTGTTTTGCTCTATTACTTGTTGGTACTAGGACACATTTTCAAAACATATAACAAAGATCAGTATTAATGGTGATGATAATAAACCAAAGTAAACATGGTCGGTAGCTATGGGTTGCATGGTACGAAAGAGGCGATGACAACACATTTGCAAAAGAAAAAACGATAGCAGTATCAGCGACAACAAGAACAACAGCATAGTACCAAACCTTAAGAAGGAATATGAAACAGTTTGATTAACTGAAGATCTGTATTTCTAAACTTCATCCTTTACACAAAAGCAAATCAAGTCACAAATCGTCTAGAGTCGTCTCAAATATAGTGTGAGAAATGAAGAATAAAAAGTAAAGAACATTGCCATCACTAACGTATTTGCTAACCCATATCATTATATGGCAGATTTCCACTTGTTTGTTTTAAACCACATAGCCTATGTTTACATTTAAAAGATAACGATGCGTTCATACATTATAGACATCTCATTAGCATGAAATGATTAGAAACGCTCTAATAAAAAGCCACGACAATGGTTCGTGAATTCATCAAATGAAATAAGTACAAAGATCACTACAGGAAAATACGTTTATAGGACAGGCGAAGGGGAGCAGCAACAACAACAACAACAAACCATTCACAACGAAATAAATCAATACAACACAATCATAACCTTTACTAAAGATTTGAAGAAGAAACAACTGTCTTATATTGAGAAACAACATATTGAAACTTAACCGTGTATTATGTCATTTTTTAAACATACTGGGAGAAATATAAGCTTCCCTTCTAAACCCTTGAAGTGGGCGCTAAAATGCGTCGAAACCAGTCGGGGAGAAGGTTAGTCCGGTGGTTATATTTCTCCTTATATATGTAAGATAAATAGCATTACTTATACCATAACACAAAGTATAAATATGATCAGTAAAGTCTGATTAAATCAGTCGTAAGTCATACTAGTCTGCTACATCCAATTATTGTCAAAAGAACAGCGCAGCGTTCTCCCTCTTAAGTTAGATAACGATGAATAAGTTTCACTGAGTCACTTTACATTAAATACACTTAACATGTCTAGTGGTCTGTGATTGAACGAGCAAACATGGCGAATTACATGCGGGGAGGAGAAAATGGTCATTTGTTGCCTCCGAATATTGGGAAATATACCTTGTTGAACACTTCAAAGCGAATAAACCAGGCCTTAGTTTGACATTTCTAGATACTTACTTGAATTGAAGATTGTGAAAATATTAATTTTAAATTTTAAACCCTTGTTCAAAAAACAACTACTTTCATATAAACATATCTCTTAATCTATACTAGTAAAAGGTGTTTCAGCAAAAAAAAACTTGAATAGATTATCATAATTAAAGTTGTCTTCTATCCGATTCCTTGGTTATATTGCGTTATTAAGATGGAGGCCAACATTGACGCCGCAGCTAATGAGTGCAAATTACATCCTTAGTACTTAACAAGGGTGAAGATTTTGGTGTCAGTCATTATTTTTGGTGGCCAAGAAATAGGATGATAGCGAATTTGATGTATGAATAAATATTTTTTTGGAATCTCAAAAGCACAATAATTCACTGCGCCACACTACTTTAACCAACATTAATCATTTTTATAAACTCTAAGTTCGAATACTGAGGCAATTTCTAATAGTAAATTAGTGACAATTATATTGCCAAAGTCAAACTTAGACGTCTTTTTGTTAGTTTCGACATTTAAAATGTACAAATTTGATATTATCTTGATAATATCTTGAATCATCAATCTAAATATAGAATATTCATTTAAACATGTTATGTGATATACATATAGCATCAGACCGCTTTTATAAACAACCAGTGGCTTAGTACCCGGTCTTGCCTCGGAAGGATACAAAAAGAAAGAAATCACGAATTTGGCTGACTTTTTAACCACCCTTTAGACCTCTCTTTCTCAATTATGCGCAAATATGCCACCACCACCTTTTTAAAATCATATTTTGAAACACCCTGTATTTGAATTCACTTTTTGTTTCAGCGTTTGTTAACGTTTCCCTTAATACGGAAATATAAGTTTGTATTCATTAGGTTTACGCTGATATAGTATGTGTGACAGGAAGAAGTTGCAAGTGTTTCCATATTTAGTTTCATGGCATCTTTGTTTTATATTTTATCTGTAAAATACGCATCAAAAACTTAAAATCTAATAACATTTTAGCAGTCAAACCATTTTTACCTAAAGCTTAACTACACATCTTGTAATATCTACCAACATTTTGCTAAAGTGTCAGCTCGATTTAGTCAAAATTTTGGCTGTAATCCCAATTGCATACACAGCCACAAATAAAGATACACACAAATAAATAAAGATATATATATATGCCTTTATAATGTGCGTGTACAGTAAATTAAGCTTTTTTGATCCGTTGTTTTTCCACGCAAATTTTGAATATTGCAATAATCTAAGCATATCTGGAAAGACTTAAAAATAGTTAGATTAAATTATTGCGCTCCATGCTGAATCCACTTCGACTAATGCAATTGCAAAAATGAACTTAATTACCTGTTTCTCTTTGAAATTTTGCACTAGGAAAAATAATTGAATGTTTTTCCAATATTTAAGCTATTTTTCAGAAATATATATTAATATAATTGCATGTTACAAAACTAACTGCATACTGACTCTATTGATCTTAGAGGGAAATTAACCCTCTTAAAACGATAAATAAACTGCGTGTTGTATTTCAGCAGCCGTAAATCCAGTAGAATCTTGTCAAATTGAACCTTTTAAATTGGAGAAAAAATGTATTTTAAACAACATCCTATTAACCAGTCTGTCGCTTTATCAATATATGTATTTTGTCTAAGCTTCATTTACTTTTGTGATTATATATTATGTATATTATATAGATTAACAATACAACGAATTGAGCTAACGTTATTGATTTTAAAGAAATCTTACTCATGTATTATAACGGAAAGGTACATTTACAAATATCACAACAAGTACACAACAGAGGGTTGATTGTGCAGGTGTATAAGCGTTTGTAAGCCGCATCT
>JAUUEB010426964.1:0-11981 GCA_032362205.1 Clione limacina
ATAAAAATTCAGTCGAATCATCGGCCGAAATCTTATTTTTAGGTCCGAAACTAAAAGGTTATGCAAAAAAACAACTTGGCAAGCATGGTTAATGACGGTGGTATATTTCCCTCTACTTTATCTGTATATTGGTGTTTTTATTGCCTTTTCATAATATTTTCTCAAACAGTGCGTATTTGCCTTTCTAAATACGCCATTGGTTGTTTAAATTTAGCGAATAAAAGTAGGTAACTAAGTGATCCTTCCGGTTTGGCTATATGATCTTTTTTGGTTTGGTCGACCTTTTAACCCTTTGTGTATTGGTCAATTACCTTGTGCTTGAATGCTTTTTTGCAAGTGCTGCATTTGTATGGGAAGTCCCCATTGTGACATCTTGAATGTTTGGACAGGTGAAGCATCTGTTGGAAGTCTTTACCACATACAGGACACACGTATGGCCGATCTCTGCTGTGTTTGTCATGATGCTGTTCCAAGGATTCCTTGGATGAGAAATCTAAAGCCACTTTAGCATTCTGGTTGTACTCATGCATCAACACTTTGTGTCTGTCGAGATCTTGGATGTCTTTGAAAGATTTGTTGCATTTTTTACAGTATGGCTTTCCCTGGAAATAGAAGACCATTCATTGTTATTTTCATCATAGATTCATGCAATTAATTTTTAAATATAAAAAAGATTTCCAACAGGGAATTGAAACTAATATTTGTTTGTACCAATCTCATTTCTCGCAGAAGAGATAGATAGGTTATTTTAAGGGGAAAAGGGGGTAGATGACATGAAAATAATAAATGAGAGCTGTTATGAAGATTTTACAGTCTTTGACTGACCCATTTATTGAAGCTTGAAATTTTTCTTAAAGATAAAAATAAAATAAAGTATACACAACAACACTAAGGATGTGATAGTTTAAGTGTTATAATGAAGAAATGTAAAGTGATTTATCAAAACTGACCTTTCTGCTCCTTACTGGTGACTTTGCGTCTGCATTAAATTCCTCTTTAATTTCTGGTGCAGACTCCTGCATGGAGGTGCTAGAATTGTCTGCCTCCAAACATGGCCTTGGGGAGAGTTTGAACTTTTTGGAGGGTGCTTCATCTTCTAAATTATCTTCAGCTAACCTTTTATTCCTGAGTATAATTTCATTTACAATATTCTTTTTCTTGATATTTTCTTTGTCTTTTTGAAGGGAACTTTTTTTATTGCGGTTATAGAGCTCATACTCTTCAAGAGGCTTGACAGTTTCTTCCTTTTGTATGGAATGGTGGGAGTATTTTTTCATGTGAATCCTTAACTTCTTATGAGTGAGGAATAGGTCATCACATGCGGAGCAGTGGTGCGCATGAAGGCGTTCATCAGCCTGAAGACCATGACTCCTACACAGGTACACTTTACACATCCTGCACCAATGCTGGGACATTTCCTCTTTGATTTCTGACCGGATGTGATGGTTGAGTTCAGCTGTTGTTGGAAATGCATACCAGCATGTTTTGCAGGAGTAATACGTTGGTTCTGAGTGAGAAAGTGTGTGCGTCTTCAAGTGATGCGCCTGCGCAAACATTTTTGGACACAGCTCACACAGGTGAAGTTGCTCTGCGGAATGAGTCCACATGTGAGACGCCAGGCTTGACTTGTGAAGATACTCCTTGCCGCATTCAGGGCACGTGAGGACTGATTCACCACTATGAGCCAGCTCATGATTCAGTTTATCCTTTCTTCTAGTGAAAATCTTGTCACATATCTTACAAAAGTAGACCAGTTGTCCATCAATAGTAAGAGTTTTTATTTTCACTTTTGGCTTGGGTGCTTTTTCAGATTTTTTTGTTGCTTTAGAGGCCACTGGTTTTTGGTTTTCTGTAACAGTGCCAGAAGCATGGGTATCTTCTGAAGAGGACCCCTGGAAAGCTTTGACGACTTCTTTGTTGTTTCCATCTTCAGTCTCAGTCTCTTCATCTGAGTCACAGTTGTTGTCTTGTTTACTTATATCATCATCTTCAGACTGAGACATTCTGTTAACACAACATTGACCTGTTAAAACAAAAAAATATTATTATTAATATTATATACACACAAACACATGATTATGTGAATACTGATTTCAAATTATATGCTTTAACACTTCATCAAAGAATATCAATATACACTCAACTCCATATTTTGTAGGGGTTGTTCGCACTGGGTTCACAAAAAGTGCAGCAGTATCAAAGGTCGTTTTGTCAATGACCCTCAGTTCAAATGTGCCCAATGTCTACACCTAGCTAGACCAGTAGATGGGAGGCCGGTAAAAGAGGTGGAGTTTGCTGAGTGCAAACTAGAACTTGTGCGCTCCTTTTGCTATTTGGGAGACACAATAAGCGGAGGCTGTGAGCTTGCCACCATTACACATGCCAAGTATGCCTGTGACAAATTCAAGATGCTACTCCTGATTCTGTCATCCCGCCAGATCTCACTAGCAACTAGAGGTAGAGTCTTCTCTACATGTGTAAGAAGCACAATGTTGCATGCTTCAGAGACCTGGGCCTTGTCCTCCAGTGCCCTTAACCGGATGTGCAATGTAAGGCCAGAGGATGACATTGGCTCTGACTCAATTCTGTCAATGCTTGGCATTGAGGATCTGTTACTTATCATCAGAAGATCAAGGTTGCGTTCGTTTGGACACATAGAGAGAAGTGAGGGGTGGATAAACAGAATGAGAATGATGAAGATTGTATTGAATAAGGGCCCAGGTAGACCTAATTTTTTTTTAATACAGATTCATAATCTTTAAATTTCACCAATACAGAAACTTAGCGCAATGAACCATAAATTGAGGTTGGTACTTTAACAGTCATTCAATTAAACCAAGAAGTGTTAAATTTACTATATAAATGTGAATGTAATTTGTATTCATTTTAATGTGTTACAATGTATTAACAATACTTAACTGCATAACATGGGGGAAGACACTTTGTTTAGCTATTAAAACAATTAAGATTTTGTTTTATTCATATAAAAGTCTCACCAAATACAGTCAGTAAAGTGATCAAATAAAAATGTCCCCTTTTATCTATGTAAGTTCAGGGATATAAATGATCAATCAAGAAATTGCATGGACATTTTCCAAGGGTAAAGAGAACTGGGAGGACCCTTGCAGGGTCCAGGTGGGGGTTTACAGGGGCAAAGCCCACGTAAGCTTTGAAATTATAGCAATTAAACAAGTCAAAATAACCCTTTCCTGGCACATTTTCAACAAAATAGAAGTCTGAAAGCAATCAAAATTACAAAAAAATAAGTTAACACTTTTAAAGCATATGCAAAAAGGAGAAGTTTTCTTTGAATGATGCAATTAATGAATTAGGAAATGAATCCAGCAGCTAATATCAACTAGTAAATGAAGGATAATAGCATACATGGATGGAGTTGAGGTGATCAGAAATGGTCATATTTTGGTAAAAAATCAGTCTCAAATGAAAGGGAAGATGATGCTCTAAGTGATTGTGCCATATTCATATCAGAAAATGGAAGATTGTTGTCTTATAACTCACAAAGACGGATTCCAATCGATTTCCCAAAAATCGTCGATATGTGTACTAAAATGGCTGTATGTTGGTCAAATATCAAAAGATTTTTAAAAGTTTGGTTTTAAACGAAAGACAAGATAGTTGTCTAAGCGATAGTGCCATAAATCTATTGGAAAACAGAAGATTGTTGTCTTAAAACTCACGAACACGGATTCCCTGCGACTTCCCGAAAAAACGTCGATAAGTGTACTTAACCGGCTGTATCTTTTTTGTATTTTTGTCATATCAATTGTACCTGTTATTTGTCAAAAACAGACGATTACTCATTTTGATCTCCTAAATTAAATTGATGCAAACATAGATAGTAGACTTAGTTAGTAGATCATTATTATACCGTTTGCATAAGGGTATACTTTAACACTAAGATTGCATAGCTCTATAGATGATGAGCTCCTTACTGATACCAAGCTAGCTCCATACTAAGAACAAGCTAGCTCCTCAACAATAATGAACTAGCTCCATACAGATGAGCTAGCTCCATACCCATTCCATACCAATGATGAGCTAGCTCAATAATACCACTATTATGCTAGCTTTGTATCAATTTTGAGGTTAGCACCATGAATGATGAGCTAGTAGCTCCATACCACTATTAAGTAGGTCTGTATCAATGTTGAGCTATAGCTCCATACCAATTATGAGCTAGCTCCATACAAAGTATGTTCTTTTTTTTAGCCTCCCTAGGCTCAGCTCGGTTATTCTTTTGTGCATAGGATAGTCCTCCATTGCCTTGAGCTTTGTGAAGTGTTGTAGGGCTTTGCTTTCCCACCTAGTCCTCTGGGGTGGGATCCCGGTTAAGTTCCTCATTAATTCTATGGGTGTTAATCTCAAGGTGCCAGTGATGATTCGGAGGCCTTGGTTTTGTACCTTTTCCAAAGTGTTTTGGTGGGTTTGTGCTGCTGTTATGAAGCCACTTGATCCATATTCCAAATGTGGTCTAACTGTACCTTGATACACCAAACAGTATGTGTTTAGAAATATTTACTTTCTGTTAGATACTAAAACCTAGATTTTATTTGCATGTCGGTCGCTTCATATTATATATAAACTTTGCTTGGCCCAGTCAATAACGGGCCTTTGGTATGAAGGAATGCTTCCCATTTCCCATGCCTTAGATTCCGGGTTCAAAACCTAGAAAGGGAGTTATTTTTTTCTTTTAATCTAAGATTAGCGAAAGATTTGACACATGCATAAGATTGAATATAGCTTATTAGCAACCAAAATATCGCTTTTGTTTGAGTAAAAAAATTCTATTATGAGTAAGTAATAAAAAAAAATGATAAATCTGACAAAGCTATTGCCATATTTCATTACTTTGTTTGTAAAATAACATTCTAAAAGAAGTAAAATTTCAATTGAAGCTCTTGCAATCTTGTGATTGTGTGTGTGAAATTATTGTCTGTTATTAAGTATAATAAACACCTCTTGCTGAGCTGGCGAATTCCCGATCAGAAATTTAAATTTGACCTACCATTTGATTCGATTCAACTCTTCAATGTTTAAGTTTAATAAAAAAAACTCTGGTTCAATGGAGTAAAAAGTGACTCAGAGACTGCTGATCTGCTTCTACTTAGTCGCTACCCTTTTTCTTTGAATATTAATCTATTCTAAATTAATTTAAATGTTTTTCAGCTCAAGACAATGAATTGAATGAATACAAGGATATGATATTATTTCAGGGTAAGAAACTCATAAGAAATTGGTTAAAAGTGATTTCTGGGTATTGTTAGATTTTTTCAAAAGGCAATGACCATTATGCCTTTTTTTGCTGGATTTTGGAGTATAGTACAGGTGAATTCACTTATAATGAATTGCTTGGGGAACAAAGAAATGTTCGTTATAACTGAGTTTGTATTATAAAAACTCCAAAATTAGAGGAACTTATGGAAATTGGCGAGTTTACATCCTCTGATACATGCATTGTCCAAGCTTGACAAAAGGAGAAAAATAAACCTGTGTTCATCTATCTTTGCACCACAAGACTTGGAAACAGCTGTCATGTTTCACTAAATAGTTATTAAACTTATTCCTTTTTCTTGGTTTTGCGCAGGGTTCCAGAAAGTTGGCCACATGTGACCGTAAGGAAGGTTAGGCCATTGTAAGGAAGAGGCTGGAATTAAGAAAAAAAATTTACTTTTTACATCCCCTTCCTTACATTTGTTTACTTCTTCCAGTTCCTTCCTTACAATGGACATGCCTACCCCCTTATCAAAGCTAAAAAATGCACCCACTTACTTCTGTTTAATTTTCCCGGACTCCCTATAAAATAATAGCTCTTAAATGCATCATCTAGCTTCAATTTTTCCCCCAGACCCCCCTTGACATAGCTCTAAAATGTGCAATCTAGCTTCCGTTTTTCAAATTTTTTCCCTAGACCCCCTTTACAAAGCTCTAGAATGCACCATTTAGCTTCCATTTAAAAAAAATTCCCCAACTCCCCTTAACCGTAGCTCTAGAACACACCATTTAGCGTCTATTTAAAGAAATAATCCCGGAATCCCCCTTTACAATGCTCCAGAATCCATGGTTTAGCTTTCATTTTTCTTTATTCCCCCAGACTCCCTAAACATAACTCTAATATGTACCATCTAGCGTCAATTTTTCAATATTTTCCCAGACCCCCCTTATCATAGCTCTGCAATTATGAACATGCTAGTTCACTTAAACATTGAACTATGGACTTTTGTTGACCGGGTTGTCTTTTTTCATTGTAAGATTTGTGCTTGAATTTTGAATGTGCCTTTGAAGGCTAGACATTTTCTGGAACCCTGGTTTTGCGTAACCGTTCTTTAATCCTTGTTTGTTAGAAGAAGGGAATTGGAGCTGCTTGTCTAATGATGCGGCTCCAGCTCCATCACTATTCAAAAAAGTGGCTCCAGCTACGACCTACTTATAAAAATAAACCTATTTATAGAAATGTGATTGACATTTTTTGAAAAAATAAATTTCAAAATCATCATTTTGGTAGAAATTATTATTTCAGACCAATAAGTTTTACATTGGTATTGCCAAGAAAAAGGTTTTACTTTGCTATACTATACCATTGGTCTCTTTTTTTTTAATAAACAGTACTGGAGTACTTAGAAATCATGGTTTGATATAAGAAATATATTTTAATGGTACAAAGAGGGATATATTAAGGTAGTTTTTACTTTGTTCGTAATAACTGATTATGGCTAATTCCACGGGGCTGTTT
Organism: Clione limacina; assembly: GCA_032362205.1. Lineage (NCBI taxonomy): Eukaryota > Metazoa > Mollusca > Gastropoda > Pteropoda > Clionidae > Clione > Clione limacina. The sequence continues at coordinate 6,752 of JAUUEB010426964.1, forward strand.
CACATACATAACGGACATTCTAGCTGGCCTGACACCCAGGGTATACACTTGGGCCAGCCCGAACCTATGGCTCCCTAACCGGAGACGGGTAGCAACCAGGGGCGGCAACAGGGAAAATAAAGGGGGGGCTTGACCCAAAAAAGGGCACTTTCTCAATTTTAAAAGGGCACTTTCTCAATTTTAAAAGGGCACCTCACCCTACCTAAACCTAACCCCCCTTTGCAAACTCCTCGGATTTCGGCCACTTCATTTTTCAATTTTGATTTTTTTTAAATACATATTAATTTGAAGGAGCAAAAATTGTGAAAATATGCTTTTTTTAAATTAGAAATACCTTTTTTCATGAAAAGTGCCCTTTTCTCCAAACAGTGCCTTTTTGTTAAAAAAATTAAGTTGAAAAGTGCCTCTTTTAAGAGAAGTATATCTTATTTTTCTTCTTTCCTTCTTTTTTCTTCTTTCCCTCTTTTTCTTCCTTTTTTCTTTTTATGAAAAGAGCATTTTATGCCCCCTCAAAAAAGGGGGAGGGCTTAAGCCCCCCAAGCCCCCTGTTGCCGCCCCTGGTTTTATCAATGTAACTCATCGTATCGTTTATTTTGGTACAAATAATACTATGTTATTTCTATTGACGGTACGTTGTTAAAGTAGTTTGTATGACCCATGTGACCTATGACGCTTTTAATTTCAATACCGCTAAGGCAACAATGCCAACAGCTTGATTTTACTTTTTGGCATTATATTTACAAGCATCTTGTAGACAATATTAATTTTCCAATGTTTCTTGGGGTCAAATTTGAATCGCTTAACGAATTTTAGATTATAAATCCTCTTCCGGAGGGGCATGTCAATTAAGAAATTGACTGTTCAACTATTCAAAGATATTTTTTTACAAACAAAAGGAAGAGGAAAAAACTTTCGCCCAAAGGCGTAACAATGACAGTACATAATAATGATTTTAGTCGTAGTCAGCACATGTTAGCACTTTCTGGAAGAGGATTTTGAATTTAAATTTCATTTAGCGTCGTTCAATCAGTCGATGGAACTTGCTCAAAATTTTAGTGTACAACGCGATGGATCCACAGAAAATACGATTTTGAATAATATTTGAAATGCTGATGCAAAATATGGTATATATAGAACGAACTTCTAAAAAAAGTTACAAAGAGGCATCAATCTTTTATCTGCTGAGATCAGGCGCGTAGCCAGGATTTTGAAATGGGGGGGATAACTTTGGATATTATCAAAGCAATGGCCGCAAAGCGGGCGAAATTTTTAAGATTAGTATAAAATTATGCAATTTTAGTGCAATTAAGTTCATATTATAAAAGAAAGGGACGACATTTTTAGATTAGTTAAAAATGATGCAAATTTAGAGCATTTTAGATCTCAAATTTTCCCCCTGGCTACGCGCCTGGCTGAGATAGATGTTTTGTTCTACCTTTATAAGGGGAAGACCATTCTCACTCATGTGTATTGCATTGACTCAAACCCCCTGTGTCATTTTATTTTATCAATTATCATTTTTATTGATAACAAAAGAAAAGGTCTGTGTTAAAGACGTTTTTGAGTAGCCATCTTTTTTATTTATCTTAGAAATTTCAAATCTTGCTGTATTTAATGCTGTAGTCAAGTAGTTTTTGCAGTAATAGCCCGAGACTGTGGACAGAACGATGTGAACGATCTATTATATAGCTATCATATATATTAAAAAAATACATTTAAATAAAGAAATGCACATTACATAAACGATACTGGTTAGTGTTTTGTTATTCATAAGATATCTAAATAAAAATGTTGTGCTGACAAATTTTATTGCAGACAGTAATACTTAATGCATAGATGCATGTATATTCAGTTCCTGGCGCCCGGCAAAAAGTACAATTGTTAATGTCTATGGTTTAAATGTCGTATAAAAAGTAGCGCACGCTCTTGCAAAATGTTTATTTATCTGCTATGCTCATATAACATTAAAAAAATTATCAGTTATTAAAAAAAAAAGTTACATAAAATCCCATCTCAGCAAGTGACCTCTAAAAACATAACTCGATAAAAATGGCTGACTAATTCATATAAAAGGATTGAAGGATTGTTTTTCGTTCATTCTCTTGGTGTTCAGTTGTAATTCTGGAATCACATTCAGGTTAGATATTGTGTCTGTGTGGATTTAAAGTGATTTCACAGTGTGTATTTAATCTACAAACCTTAGCGGCATTAATTATTGATCCTACCACGGAGTATTTATTTATAAAACCTTGTTGTATTGAAAGTGCCGTCAAAGTACATACCATACCATAACAAATATATAAAACGTCATCATATGTTAGTAATGTTAGCATCTAAACAAATCCTCATAATATTGCTGTTATCTACTTTTCAGTTTGATAAGTAAAGTTATGTGTAGTCCTATTTGTTCTTACAATATAAATGTTGTGAATAATGTCAAAATATAAAAGAAGCAATGATACATGAATTTAATATAGATGAGATAAACGTGTCTCAAGTTTCATGCAAACACATGAGAGTGGTCATCATGGTAACGGTGGTTACCATTTATGCGAAATAGATTTCTTTAGCAACCGTTTCCAATCCCTATTTGGTCAGCAGGATATAGCACTAAGTCTTATCTTAGACGGAATAAAACACGAATGCCATGTTTGCGATATGCTCACGCTAAAGATCCTTTAATGGTTGGAAACAAAAGTATGTGTGGATGACAAAAAAATCAAACGTTCTAGCTACTAGCTGCAACAATTTAGCATACCAAATATTAGTTTGCCTTCTGAAAATGGAAAGTGATCGCTCTGTGTATGTAGGAAATCACCTTCAAAATAAATATACGATAAGCAGTTTGCTTACACATAGATCACCAACAAGCAAGTTATATATTTCTACGCTTATAATAGTATATTATTTGCTCAATCCTTAACATAACGGAAGCCATAAATAAACTGTTTTTGTCTGTATGTCTTTTGTTATCTATTTCTTCAGCATATAGGGGTAGCGATGTTTTTTTTGCAGATTTAGGAATTTATTTGCCTATTATTTTTCTTTTTCAACATTATTTAAGGGTATTAAATGTTTAATTTCTCTTGCAGATTTAGAAATCTATTTGTCTATAAATTCTATCAAAGTTCCCAAATAATTGCTTATTTTCGATTTGTCTGTAACCATTATCTCCCGTGTCTGTAACCATTATCTCCCGTGTCTGTAACCATTATCTCCCGTGTCTGTAACCATTATCTCCCGTGTCTGTATTAAGTAGCTCTGGATTTCATTATATATGCCTGCAGCCTTTTTATGTTTTATTGTAATACAAATAGCTCATTTCAAATGTCTTTGTGAAGTACAAAAGGCTCTTCACATTATCGATTAACTGATTTCTAACTGTGAAAATAATTCTGACTTGCTCCATGCTCAAGTGATAAAACTTTTTTCTTCCCAAAACAACTGCCTGAAATTTGAGCTTATTTTAACAATGTTGTATAGAATAAATCACAACCAATGCCAGAGGGTAAATTTCTAGGGGTTAATTTTTGGAAGCGTTGAAAAATGCCAGTCAAAACAAACAAATTTGTTAAGAGTGGCTGTAATTATATGCTCTATCTATTCGGACTTGTCTTTATATGTAGTTATAAATAAATAGTCCTTAATTGTTATTATCCCGTCGCCGATATAACCTTTCATGCGTTGTTGGAGAAGTTAAACATATAGCAAAACGATGTTATATATAGGGTATACGGGTTACTTTTTCAACTGTTGTTCTCCATTTCTTTACATGTTGTTATCCGGTTTTCGACTTTTTTAGAATTCTTGTTGTCAATGTATGACTTACTTGACTTATTGGCTTCCGCGGTTGAGGCCTAAAGGAAATATGAAAAGTAAAACAAAAATAAGCACCAGAAGGAGTCACTTGACTATACCTAAAGCCCTCAGCTTACAAATGAGTAGTGATCACATTTTGAACAATAAGTCTTGAAATAATGGTTTAATGGTGAAAAATAAACATAAACGTGTCAAAGCAGGGTTAATAGTACTTGGACATTTCTGTTTTGTGACCTCTATACTTAAAACCGGAAATTACTCCCAAATTGTAAATTATCTACTGATTCACCTACAGATAACTAAAAGCAGACATGCCAGCCTTTGCCGGTGAGAACACAACGCAATCGCCTTGTAATGGGGCTGATTTGCCAGATTGTCAGAAATATGCAAAATACCAAGGTAAGATTATTTCAATGATATATTTATTCTCTTTCACATGCTTCAACAAATTCAAACGATTTTAATCCTGAAAATACTTTTTAAAATCTACATTCGACTATTTTTTAAGATTTTCAGATCAATTCTATGTGCATTTTAATATTTTCATTGTGGTTTGAGTATAACAGTGAAAGACACACTAGGAATTCGTGTAAAGGGCATGGCATTGATTTCTACAAGCACGCTACTTGGACCACGCTGCATAAAAACCTAAAAAGGCATATTTCAAAGCTAGAATTTTACTTCAAAGCCTGATGAAGAATGTTCGTCAAATCTTTCTTTTTCAACTTACAAAGCTCTCATCTACAAATCAGGGTCTTAAACTTTCAACCAGATGTTCATGCATTACGAAAGTTCTTTCACGTTTTATTGTTTATCAATATGTTTTCCCTTTACACTACTTCACCTCTACCAGGTGAAATCTGCATCACTGGTATATCGGGCCGTGTTGGTCAAGCCAGAGACTTGGATGCGTACAAAGATGTTCTATGGAACAAGAAAAGTGCGTTCACAGACAAGCACTTGAGATATGATATCGGTGAGTTGAATTGACGAAATAGGTTGTTAATAGTTTGATAGGCTTCATTACATTGTGGTGAATGACCAATTCGATGACATCATAAGTTTGTTTACAATTTGCATATGGTTTCACTGTAGTTTTATATAAAATTCACGAGTGTACACTTTTCAAGAACAGAAGCTGCACCCATGGATGTGCCATGATCACCTATGGATGCGCGTGATCATTTAAAGATGCATGGTGTGTCGTGATCAACATAAATCTTGGTACACGCATACAGTTAAGACTGGGCAAGGGATTTGGTTAGAGGCGCGGTTACCTATTATGCAAATATTCAGTGAATCCTTCAATATTTTCTATGCCTTCAAAACTAAATTAGTATTTTCTTTAATAAACGTATTTATAACATCTGAAATAGTCATAGCATTAGTTAATATAAATGCCATGGCTGTT
>JAUUEB010427075.1:0-11981 GCA_032362205.1 Clione limacina
ATAACAAAATACACTGACTTTTGTATGAGATCCTTTTTTAATAACATTGAGGCATTAAAATCATTTGGAGATATTACCATGTGGACACTTTCATTAACTTTTTTTAATTGAGGCGCGAAGCGCCTGAGGTTTGTATGAATGTTTTTTTACAACATTTATGCATTGAAACCTCAGTGGCGAATGAATAATCTCATCTTCTTCGTCTTCTCTTTAGCTTTTTAGAAGAAACCGGGTAACGTCGATGTGACGAAGTGCTAGTATTCAATAAAATGAAGAATTAGCATATCCTTAATTTACATTGTGATACAATTGTAACTCAAAGTAATAATAGCAACCATTAATCCCAATTTTGGCAATGAGCTTCAAATATAACAGGCTTTATTCACCGAATGATATAAATGATTCAAATTTACGAGAACCATGTGTTTATTATCACAGTACAGGGTGATTAAGATACCCTGTAATTTAAATATAAATGTGTATTTTTAATTTAAATAAGCCACAACTTCCCTTACATGTACTCGGAAAAGAAATGCTAAAGTAATGAATGAAAATAATAAAGGATTGTACTTTGCTCTTTTAACCTTCAATTATCAACCAATAGACTTGATTAAACATTATACATACATTATTATCTCAGATTGTATGGTCAATATATCACTGAAAATCAATTATTTTGCATCTCACTAAATCTTGTTAATACATTATATAGACGCTGAAAGGTAAAGACAGCGAGAAATTATAATATAAACTTTACTTGTGTCAGGTAAACTGTATGCTAGAAACACCACACACAAGCAATGAGAGGAAAATAGCAGAACACACACAAATTAATACGTTAGTTGCCATATAAGACTTAGTCCACTGTGTTATTGTAGTTGAACACTTGCATTGTTTTCATAGCTTCAGTCTGTGAATCAGCGAGTTTGCAATTCATTGGATATATATATGATCAAATATGCTTAAATGCACACATATTGCCATTTAGTGGCAGCAACCTGTCTCGATTCTACTAAACGCATTTTTTCAAAAATATTCACTTACCGAAATATTTGATTCATCTCTGACCCGACCTCAAAGTGTTTGGGGGATGATGTGACATTGAGCCAAGTTGAGCATGTAATGCAGTAAAACAATACACATATTAAATATTAAATATTTTGAAGGCATAGAGCTTCGTGGACAATTTTGACATATTTCAAAATAATAGTTTGGGGTGGCTTTTTGTTTTATTATATTTTGGTTTACTTTTTTTCGGTCATAAAAAGGAAAGTTGTAGTAGTTGGGTATTTGTTGTTTAGTTTTTCCAATATCTATATACGATGTCATCATAAAACTTCTCTAAAGTATCACAAAGAGTTTATTATCTTCATCCAGACCCAAACTTCAACGAATTTCAACCAAAATACGTAATTCTTTACGGTACAATGCAGGCACGGCCCATATCTCTATTTGTAAACAACAGAAATGTCGCGCTTCCTACTCAGGATGTCATCTCTATTTCTAGTATGTTTCTATACTTCAACTACCCCACATCCAAAGTTATGGGAAGCAATTGTAACTTTCAGAACTTAAATGCAACAAGCTCATCCTACTCACAATTCTACTTTTGTTGTTATGTTGAACTGAATCCCGGGCCAAAGCCAATCAAACTCCTACAGTGGAAACAACAGCTATAATTCTAGATCAATATCAGGAACTTCGCCTTCTTTGGCAAGTAGCACCTTCGATCCGACTAAGCCAAATATGAAAATACTCAGAATTCTCAGTCTTAATTATCGCAGTGTGTGTGACAAGAAATCTTAAATTAAATATCTCAAAGTGTACACCAAACCAGACATTGTATGTGAGACAGAGTCATTCCTTAGGAGAATGAAGCCCGGTAAGAACTCAGATAAGGATACATTTCATTATAGTCCCCCCCCCTCCCCCCCAGTATACTACTTATAGGTTGACCGCAACTCAAGTGGCGGCGGGGTGCTCATTCGTATACATAAATGTATAATTTCTCTTGAACAGCCTGAATTTGTTTATAATTGTGAGCTGACATGGGTCAAAGTTCAACTGAAATGTATGAAGGCACTCTTCATTGGCTATTGTTACATTGCTCAATCTCAGAGGAGACTGTCACATTATATAACGTGGTGACTTTAACTGTCAATGACGGGCCTTCATCCTCTGTGGACATAAGCAGCAGATAAGTCTGTTTAGTAAAAGCTGGTTGACCTGACAACCGCAAACGACCTAACCCAGGTACAGGGAGACCCTACCAGACAGGGTAATGTTCTTGACTTACTATTTACTATCTAATCCATCTCTCATAAAAGGTTTGTCAAATATACCTGGTATCTGTTCCCATGATCTTCCAAGTAAAAAGCGTAAAATATATTAATTCTATAATGCAAACTGGATAAACTTGGAACAGAAGTGTACACATCTCATTCCCACTCGCTCTATGAAAATGACTCTGAACACATTGATGACCTCTGCATGTACTTCAAGTCGTTCCCTCTGCAAGGAAAATCTGCTGCTTATATATATTCGCGATCACTTATACAATCACTTTTCATACTTCCTGTGGTTCGAGAAAAAAGACCTTCGTTTACATTAGTTCGAGGATTTCTGAAATATATCCGTGAAAACTGGGTTTGCAGTGTTCCTGTCAAATGTTGTCTATCATATTGAATGTCGTTATCTACCACTTTGGCATATAAGTTTAGATATAAAAATGAACGTCTTTCTTTAGGTCCAAGGATAACAATTTAAAGCACACGGGAAACATAAAACAATGTAATGTATTTTTCCTTTCGCGATATTCTTCCACATAAAACGCAATAATAATTAAGGAACACCATCGGGAATACCAGATGGTCATAGTTAACAGGAAATAGGACTATATCGACAATCAATGACTTCCTCAGTATGTACATAACCACATTGCTTAAGATAAACTATTAGCCATCGACATCAACACAAGGTATATAAGATAATACACCACAATCGAAAACGTATATACCTAGTGAGAACAGAACAGAGAAAACCAAGTGTTCTGCTACCTATCGGGTGTGTATGTATACTAGTTTCCAAATATCGAGAAACATTGGTTTATGGAGTATTTGGCTCTCTATTTCTTTGCTTGCTTATACAATTTCATCGACTGCCATTCTGTATGAAACCAACATGTTAGCTGACAATCTAACACCTGCTGTTTATGCAATACTAATTATTGTATACGTTCTCATTGTAAACAATGTCCTTATATAAGTATTGTTTTTCATTAAATGGCCCTGAAACGGATACATCAACAAGAGACGTTGAAGAATGAGTTATTGTCCTACTAAATATCCCATTTAATTCAGAAAACAACCATGTAAGTGAGAAAAAGTGTTAAAAGTAACAACATTGAGAACCACAAAATGTGTACGCGTTTTGGAGATGAACACAAAATATGAATAAAGATGAACTATTTCGAATATCCTTAAATATATATATATATATATACAAACATACATACTTCTACGTTTTCAATTTGTATCGACGCAAACGGTATGATATGCCATAGCATAAGAATAAATGATATGTTTCAAAAAAGAAAAATCAAAGTTTATATATCATATCATTTTATAAAAACAAAATACGTTATCAACGATATTACAAACGTAAAGCATATTACTTGAATTACGTGAAAAAAACTAAGATTCCATAAGTTTGATAGTTAAATAACTGCTATAACTACATTAGGTTCAAGTAAGCATCAACTTAACTGTCGTACATGGAGAACACACATGAGAGAATTGCACCATAAGTATGAAGGATTATACTACGTACACTTGTTCTTGTGCGATACAAAAATGTATACAGGAGACACCGCACAATTCAATGACAATAACGGATGAACCAAAAAAGAATGTGTTAATAAGTTGTGTCAATCCATGGTTACATTCATCGTTTATCATAAGATTTCATGTCGTGTATTCCACCGCTAAGGAGTTTTACCAATTAGAGAAAAGCTTGAATAGATTCGCGGAATATTTCTACTTTATTTAGATAATTCAATTTTGTTAAAGATAAAATGACGAAAAAACACGAATTCACATTGGATGGTTAAATGCTTGGCTGATGACTACCGTACTAAAATAAAAATCTAGTTCGTCAAATACCATTTTGAACCCAATATCATTGATGTTTGTTGTTGTTTTTCCATCTAGTTTCTTTGAGATTTAATTTCATTACGCCAACTCGGTAATCATAATAGTCAAAAAAGTGTTTTTGGTTGTTTTGATTCCATCAACTTTAAGTTTTCTAAACACATTTCCCTTAACAAAACAAGGCCATTTTAAAGATAAAAAATGCGTTATACAGCTTAGCATTACATCCAAGAATTATACCAAACTAAGGGGGGGGGGGGGTACAAAGATAAAGTATACAGTTTTCAAGTCGAAGTCAATATTTTCATCTAAGCATGTATGATACATAGCACTAGCATCCATACCTTGGTCGACAAAAAATGTGAATATGTAATAATTTTAAATTATTAAGATGTGTTAAAGTTTAACAAACAATAATACCTATTTAAGTTTCAGATCAGTTATGTTATTTCAACTGGTCATATATTTGTTTTTAAACTGTCCTTATTTAATGTATTCACTTTAAAATATTCTTATGTGAAGGAAATAGAAAAGTTGTAAAATACATATTGCTGACAAACAAGACTAATGGCCTTTAATGATATTTCAATATTAATCCAGCCAACTGACAACAAACTAATACAACGACTAATCTACAAACAAAGTCCCAAGTTATATGTATAAAAGATCTGACCTATCCATGAAAGGTTGAACACTGTTTTTGGCATGTTCTTATTATAGTAGCACAAATAAAACAAGATTATATATAACTTCATTAGAAAATATAAATAAGCGTGCTCAGCGTGAGCTTAGATCGGTTTGGAAGACATGAGCATAGCATATATGCTTTAAAAGGGGAATGGTTTTTATCAACGAATCTCGTTACGAGCCTTTAAAATATAAAATTGCAGTCGCTGCAAGGACCTACAATCCTGTAAATAAGGCGTAAATATAACATTTTTATCAATTTCAATTGTGTGAGTGAAACCACGGGTACATCATGTGCAAATGCAAGTGAACTTGAAATGTCAGAATAACGTTTTCATTGATCAAACCAGGAAGACGTGAAGAGTTTGTGTATTATTGTTTATAGTTTGCAATTAATATCCGTGGAGATGCAGTGCTAAACTAGTAAAAAAAGTACTCGTAGAGTGTTAAACCGCGCACATCACAAGTAACAAAGAACGCAGCAAACATCTCAAGGGCCATAACTCTGTAAACATGTTTTCAAAAGAATAAGAAACATATTTTTACAAGGTCCCTAGAAGAGCCTTTGTGCAATAGTCTTACTCCCAACGATGCGTCCACTACCTAAATAACGTACCTGAAAATCATAAAAGGGACATAACTCTGTCAAAACTGTTTTGTTTTCAAAGCATTATACTCCAGTTTTTAGGGACCCATGTGCGAAATTTCAGATTTCTATATTTGACGTTGGGACCACAACGTGTTCGAAAACAATTAACAAAGACATATAACAAAATACTGGTAAGGGGCCATTACTTTGTTTTTGAATTGATTATTCAAAAATTGTGAGAGCTCGTTTTAGATAGTCACTAGAAGAGCTCATTTGCAAGATTTCAGATTCTTAACTGTGAAGATGTGACCACAGCGTAAAAAATTAACAAAGAACGTATAGCAAAAAACTCAATAAGGGCTGTAACTCATATTTCTGGATTTAAATAGCAGAAATTATATTTTGAGTCTTTATCATCCTTCTAAAAATAAAAGACATCCGAACAAAATTACTCAAGTTATCACGTAAACAGACACACTCATAGACAGACAAGAAGAAATATACCACATTACTAGAAAAAATGAGTACTCGTAGAGAGTACAACTACGCACATCAAAAGTAACAAAGAACATTTAGCAAACAATTCAAGGGTCGCAACTCTGTCAAAATATATTTCAAAAGTTGAGACATCTGTTTTTAGAAGGTCTCTCGAAGAGTATGTATGCAATATTTCAGGGTTCTACTCCCAACTCCACTGACGTACCTGAAAATCTTAAAGGGACATAACTCTGTCAAAATGTTTTTTTCTTTTTCAAAAAAATAAATAACAGCTTTTATGGACCTACGAATTACGACTCTGTGCAATATTTAAGATTTTTATCGTTGACGATGGGACCACAGCGTGTTAGCAAACAGTTAGCAATGTCATATAGCAAAATACTCAAAGGGCCATAACTCTGTTTTTAAATTGATTATTCAAACAACTGTGACAGGAGATTTTAGATAGTCAGTAGAAGAGCTTCTTTGCAAAATTGCAGGTTCTTAACTCTTAAGATGTGGCCACATTTTATGTTTGCCAAATTAACAGAGAACATACAGCAAACAACTCAAAACGGGCCATACCTGCGTGAATTTTACACAAATATTACTGGATTTAAATAGCAGAAATTTCAGGCCCATTCTCTACCAGACTCCAGACTGTCAAAAGTAGAAGCGATCCAGGCAAAATTACTCAAGTTATCGCGTAAACAGACACACAAACAAGAATAAAGTATACCACTGCATAATATAAATGTGCGTGGAACAATATAATTGTGCGTGGAAAAATATAAGAGTTACATGTTTAAAGCCAAAACTTTGAAATAATGATGCTGATTTTACAACAGTCCTCTAATCAGCAGATTACATATAACAATGTTACACTTATTCACTATTATGATATATCAAGCCATATAGATATGAATGTAACTATTACTTAACTTGATGTAGTCCAGCGGTCTCCCTTATATAACTATATATGAACCTTGCAATTTTGGAGATCAAGTTATTTTTGTGTCTATTCTTGTTAAGAAGGGTCCATGGAGTGATAAAACGTTGTTTTTACAAAAATCGTACTTGGGCAACACTAGTTTTGGCATACATTCGAGATGGCCGCCGTCCATTTTCAGTTTATCTCCACAACTAAGAATCTCAATATATAGCCGTATTATACCACTTTTCATACGTTTTTTGGTATGCAGTTTTCATTTCTGGGGTCAAATGTTGGTTTCAAATCCATTTATAGGTCAAGGTCATTTGGAGTCGATATATTTTTGGATATTTGTTGTTATATTTAACCTTTTTAGCTAGAATCGTTTACAGTTTTTGTAATTTATTTGCACACAATTATTAATCAAGGGCATTGTAAGGTCATCTTGAATTGTTAAGGTCATTTACACAAATTAAAGAGAGCTTATTCGCAAATTATCGGCCTAAACATTAAACATCCTTAAATAAAAATGTTGATCATCGGAGTTGCTTGGGTGAAGAAACTGACATAAATAGAATATTTTATGTAATGACATTGGAATTCATATTATTATCTCTGGTCTGTCATTTAATGCTGAAATATTAAGCTCTTTTTGTGCTCTTAGAATTCACATTTCAGAAGAAAAGAAATTGTTTTCATAACGAAGATGAAGATTATTTTGTTTAACGTATCAATTTATTCATCAAACGCACTGATGTCACAGCTCGTAGATTTCGAAACTAATCTTTGTTTTACGAACCTCAATTTTCTCTCACAGTTAATACTTCTGGAAAGTAAATTTTCATTTGCTTATATTTTAGTATTATACTGATTTGTAAGCATCATATTACGTTAATGTACCCACCACATTGTTTAAATGAGTTTAAAAAAAATAAAAGCTCAGATGACTTAGATTACAAGATATCAGAAATATTGCATGCTGCTTATGAGAAAAAGAACCTACATGTACACAAAAACACATGGTATTTGTGTGGTTCATCCTTTTATTTTATTTATTTTTTGTTGCAGATACATGTTTAAATTTGTATACGTTCTTTGCTCAAATAAATAACAACAGCAGATGTATTACTGTGAAATAAAAACGATAACTACTTGCACAACTTGTAAAAGCTGATCACAAACCGATTTAAAATTGCAAAGAGTTGACTATTCTCATGCCAAGGTCAATCAGATTCTATAAAGAACAAAAAGTTGAATGACGAAAGTAGACAACATTGAATTTATCAGTGGAATTTATATAGCTTATGGTTTATGTATTGTATGTTTTTCGTACATGTGTTATATGTTTGCTCACGTTCGTTGATACTTTTTTTAAATTATACGCGTATACAACAACCTAAGATGAGAAACAAAACATGTTTTTGCTGCATTTGCTTGTCAGTGATTAGTCAATATATTTGATAATGTTAAAACCATAGCTTTTCACTTTACCTTGCATTGCCTGGGTTTTAAAGAACCTATTTTTTATTAAGGAGACTTGTCTTTCAACTAAAAAAACAAATACGTCAAAAATCAACAATTTGAACAAATAATATCTAGAAAAATGTCGAGGTGGGCGCGAAGTCATCGGTTTGATTCACGCAAATGAAAAAAAGTCAATGCTTCGTTATGTATGGACAACTTGAATTGTTTTTGTGTGTGTTTTCATGGTCGGTGATTACAAGGACTGCTATTGCCTACTCAGTAGGCAGATTTTATTATCTAGTCCTATTATATACAAACAATACAACGATGGTCCCGTTTGCAAGTACAGTATGTTAAACATGCTTGGTGGTTGTCAGTTGAAGAAATAATACTAGACGAATTATTTGTTATAAGTGTTATATTGGAACCAAATACACTACATACAAAGTACAAATGAAGCAGTAACAGTATATGAGGGTCCCTACTTAAGACATATATCAACCAGATAAAGAAAAGCACCAACGTGTTTTTAAAAAAAAATGAGTGCAAAACGCTATCAAAAAACAAATCAACCTAAAACAAGTTTGAAAAGAAAACAAACAACAACAAATATATGATATAAAAAATGTATATATAATACATATTTTATGTAGAGAGGTGCTCGTTGTGATATACAGTTAAGAAAATATAGACTTCTAGCATGTTTGGTTGGTAGATACACACTATTTGTAATATAAAACCGAATTGTACCGATATGCATGGAAATATAATAAGCTCTCTTGATCATTTGAACATTAAAACTAGAATGACAAAATATGATTTTTGAAATGAATTTCGACAAATGCATTTGATTACTCAAATACAAACCCCATTCATAGATTTTGTTTGTTATATTATGTACTTGATAACCCTATAGGTCATTGCATTACGATGCGAAGTTCAAAATGAGACAGATCACACAAATAGCAAAACATTCAATGGGTTTGCTAAGATAGTTGGGTTCATGCACTTGTAGACGAGACAAATCAGTAAGATTATTTGTAACCAGTTCAGTTAACAGACAAAATTTCATTTTATAGGCGTATGTACCTAATAAATAGTGTTAAACGTTATTACTCGCCCTTACGTTAGTTAAGCAAGTATAAGAATTGTTGAGACTTGCAGTTATTCAGTTTTCCATGTTCATTTAACCTATATTTTATGGTTTCACATGTTAGCTAACCTGAGTTCTTAGCTCGTTTTGGGGTGTTGAGTTTACCCTAAATCAATATCATCATTCACCGTGTGATGAAAGAAACGTTGTCAGAAGCCAGTTTAAATACAATCTAAGCACTGATTTATATCAGTTCAATTACTATTTTACCCCAGCAGACAGTTTTTGATAAATGTATTATATTCAACTTGGACTTAACAATTTTTCGGTCATTCACTCGTAAAAAATAACTTCGATTCATCCTTTAGTTTTAACATTATTTATATGGCGTGTATTATAAATATCTTTCCAAGTAAAAGCAGCAATCATTTTTCTGGGTCTTGTAACGGTCCCCCCCCCCTACCATATTTCTTTTTTACCGAATTTTCTAAATGATCCAATTTACAAGTACAATGAATATATATTTACAGTGCATGGTAATTTAAAACTCATATCCCACTATTCAAATAAAAACCATATATAAATAGCGTCAGCATTTCACAAATTCCTTACCAAACGGCTACGAGCAGGTATAAGGAAAACTATAACAATGTAGTAGTCAATCTGGCAGACAATTTCTAAAATTTACCAGCCAATAAATAAATTTAGCAGCCAAAAAAATCTTAATAAATCATAAAGGACGACTTTGGTAACGCTTCACATTAAACTACTATAAAAATAGTCAAATGCAATAAAATAAATATAAAAAAAACTATCAACAAGAAAACACAAAACAAATGTAACAGATTAAGATAATTTACATATTAATTATCTTGTGATCTAGTATATATCTAGGACGTTAGGAATGATCTATTAATCGTTTGAGTACATTTTATTCTTTCCGTCCTTATCTCAGGCCCGTATCAAGGAAGCATCTGGTTTTTGGGGTTGGGGGGTGGTCAATGTTTTTTTTTTGGAGGGGCAGACTAGTGTGGACATCCCCATGATTGACTCATACAGCGTTAGCTTAATTTGATAATTTGATACCTTCTTCAGAGCAGTAGCAAAGGATTTTTATTTGGTGTAAATAATGTAACATGCCGAGCACAGCGAGTCAAAGAATGCAAAATATGGAAGCTAAATGGTGCATTTTAGAGCAATTTTGGTACACGATGGTGGGGCGTTCGCATGGTATTATCCCCAAAATCTGTGAGAGTAAATTGACTCTTACAGTGGTCACTTTCTTTGGTAATGTGATCCGTTCATCAGGGGTGTAGCAAGGAATCTTTTCAGGAAGATTAAGTGATAAGCCGAGCGTAGTCAGGCCAAACGATTTGAAAAATGAAAGCTAATTGGTGCATTTTAAAGCAATATTGGGATCCGATGGGGAGGCAAGGGTGATGAACATCCGCATGATTTTATCCGCAAAATATATGAAAGTAAAGTGACTCGTACAGTGGTTATATTCTTTTGAAATGTGAGTATTTCGTCAGTGATGTTGCAAGGAACTTTTGGTGAGGGGATTATTTAACAAGGCGAGCGTAACGAAGCAAACAAAATTGAATTATGGAAGCTAAATTGTGCATTTCAAAGCAATTGTGGGACCCGGTGGGGGGATAGATCCCAACAACTTGTGATAATGGAGGGCAAGATTAAATATTGGGAAGGACGGCTATTTTATCCGCATTTCGCGGACAGGCGGGTTGTTTCCTTATCTTTGGCTACGAGATGCAACGTTGTTATTCAATCGTTGAAAACTAAACAAAGCAAGAACTTAGTACCATATTAAATTGTATACAAACAACCTTATGTCTTCTAAAAAGATACTCATGTACATTCATCATACAACAGAATTAAGATTATTTTAAACCATTACATTAAATATTCAGACAAGAAAACTCCTCAACCAAACAAGACAATATAGGAGAAATGCCAGGTGGGAGAGTGTGGCTTAAGTAAGCCTTGATTTACATTATAAATATACGGAAAACAAACATCTAAGTAATGCATAATCATAATGCAGGATTAAACTATTTTCGTGTAAGCTTGAATTATGAAATATAATTAACTCACATTGAGCAGACGGGATTATCTCACAGGGTTGGGACGAGATAACACCATAAGCCAATAATATATCATGTCTCTAAGGCGTAGTTGTATGTGTCCTTGGCATTCAGAGTTAGAGGGGATAATCAACAAACGAATACAACTGCATACGGGGACACCACATAGAAGCAGTAATTTAGTAAAGAAACCGAAAACACACAATGAAATGTGTTTATTTATGTTGGAAGGTTCGTAAGACAGTGCTGAAACGTTGGTCTGTGGCGTTATTGTTTGTGATCATTTACATCGTGAAACGACTTTCAATAAACAGTTTGTAGATTGTATCATTTATGAAATACTATTCTATGGGATTGCAACACGCTCATGCCACTGATAATTCAACTAAATTATAGAGTATATATTATGTCACGATTGCCCCCTCCCCCACCCCCTAAGCCAAGTAAATCAATAGAAGTAAATGAATGAATGTGATGATTTGTTTTTGCA